>RJWJ010000871.1:0-167784 GCA_004363605.1 Indri indri
CACATACCACACACACACCACACATACACACACACCAGACATACACACCACACGTGTACCACATACGTACCACACACATACACATCACACATACACACCACACGCATGCACACCACACATACACACCACACACACACACCACATACCACACATACACATCACACACACATACACACAGACCCACGCACACCACACTCACTCTTACACACACTCTTACGCTCACACCCTCTGTGTTCGAGGCCCCCCAGCACAAAGGCCTGTGCTTCCTGGGCTCCCCGTGAGGAGGTGAGACGGGCACTCTCTCTCCCTCCTAAGATGTTTAACTAAGCAGCCTTCTGGGGATTCTGGCATCTGTTCTTCCTATTCATGTCTTTACATCAAAATTGGATATATAATATCCTGACTCACTTGGACAAGTACATAGGAAGTCAGGATTTTAAAAAAAATCCTTTTTCTAAAGGTTAAAATTCAGGCAGGAAGGAGCAGAGCCTCCTGGTACCGGGGCCGGCTGGGATGGGGCCCACCCAGGTCTCCCATGTGCAGTCTGGTTCTGTTTCTCCCTGGCCACACCTGTCCTGTATCCATGATTTTTTTTTTTTTTGCAACTAGATGGTGAAGTCTGTTTGGAAGTGATTTCAGATGCCTCCCCACCCAGCAGGGCGGCACTTTCCTGCCCAGTCCGACTCCAAGCCAGCCTTCTCAGGCTTTTCTCCCCCGTCCTGCCTCTTGCATGCCCCACTCCTCTCTCCTGAAAGCTCTGGGTCTCCCAGTGTCTTGGCTGACTCACCTAAGTCCCTTTCCCTGAAGAAATAACCTCTTCTCTCTTTACCCCTCCACCAGCTGCCGTGAGTCCTACCCCTTCCTGAAAGCGTTACTACAATCTGCCCCCCTGTCCCCGCCCACACGACTTTATGAAGCCTCCCCTAATCACCTAAGCCAGGACTGTCACGTCTCTGCTTGGAAAGGACTTACTGTCCTCACTCGTTTACTTGACAAATATTTGTTAAACATCTAGAATGTACTAAATAAACACCGTGTTAGATGCGGGAGATTCAGTGGTGAAGGAAACACCCGGAACCAGCTTCCTGTCCTGTGTGTTCCGTGGCCAGTCGCCAGCCCGGCTGCAGGTTCTTTGTAGGGTAGAACTGGGTCTAACAGTCCTTTGTAACTGCCAGGAGATAGTAAGTATTGAATGGGATTTACTGGCCTGATTAACTAATGAATGAATATTTTCTTTTCTTTTCTGTCTTATGTGATGCCACGCAGAGTTTGAAACAAAACTGTCAATGACCCCTCTCTAAATAACTGAGGCTGGATGTGGAAATAAGAGGAAAACATTGAATCCTTATTATAAACATTGAGTGATTGTTTTCTGCATCGAATTTAGAATTCCGGTTTTACCAAACATATCTCAGAGAAACATGCCAGCCCCCAAACCAGACAGCAGTTGTAAACATCTTTTTCCTGTTTAGAGACAGCACTGAATTCCAGGCCCTGACCTGTGAAATACCAGCTCTCCCCTCCCTCCCAGGGGATGGAAGCTAAGCCCCGAGGCTATTTGTGTGTTTAGACCTTGGTGATGCCAGTGTTGGACCAGCAGTTAGCTCAGCCCACAAACCACCAGGAAAGGGGTTGGAAACAGGACAGATGGATTCAGAGCAAAGGCAGCACAGTTACTCAAGGGCCTAGAGGGAACACAATTACTTAATAGCCTAGAATCTCCATCCTAGAAGCCAAAGTATGGTTAGCCACACTGTCACATTATTGACCTTGTTTCTCATACATATATTGTTACTTGTACACTGTGTCTTTTTCTTTTTCTAAGCAGTTTTCTGTCTCCCACCAACACAGCTTATGCTAAAAAACAACAAATGCATGTGTGCTGACAATTTTCTATGGCTTAAGACATGGTTGAGGCTCTTGATGACTTAAAAGAGAAACAAGTGACATCAGCTACTTCCTTCCTGATAACCATACTATTTTAAAGGAACAATGAGGTTTTGTTTATAAAAGTACACTGATGATTATGTAACCAGTGAGATCTATATTTCCACCACATTTTATTTAGTGCAGACTCAATTAAAATTCTCAGCCCTCATAGTAATCCTCAAATTTTGTGGCTTATTTGACAACCTGGCAAACCTTTACACTTACCTGAAGGTCAGATGTGCATTTTAAGGGATCAGGAGATGAAGAGTTGTGTTTCTTGTCTTGAATTAGTATTAGATCATAGGCTTCTGGGGGCCCCTATGACATCAGGTGGCCAGAGAGATGGAGCAATAGCAGCCCATGAGTCACATGACAGCAGGGGGGGATATTGACCAATTCTCCCAAATCTAGGTGAGACTGTTACCACCCCTGCTGGAGAAGAACTGTGTCAGTCTTCTGTAGCCCTCAGCTGGGTGAGCCAGTGGATTTCTGGAGAAGCCTCTGTTTGCATGACTAAATAATAAAAAACTATCTTTGTCCTAGTTAATTTTCTGTTGCTATAACTGAATATCACAAACTGGGTAGTTTATAAAGAAAAGATGTTTATTTAGCTCATGGTTTTGGAGGCTGGGAACTCCAAAAGCATGGTGGCAGCTTCTGGCTAGGGATTTCCCACTGCTATACATGACAGAAATGCGGAAGGTGAAAGCAAGTCCATGCAAAGTAGACTGCAAAAGTGAGCTGAACTCACTTTTATAACAACTCGCTCTCACGAGAACTAACTCATTCCCATAAAGTAGCATTAATCTATTTGTGAGGGCTCTGCCCTTATAACACAGTCACTTCTTAAAGGCCCCACTTCTTTTTTGTTTTTTTGAGACAAAGTCTTATTCTGTTGCCCTGGCTAGAGTGCCGTGGTGGTGTCAGCCTAGCTCACAGCAACCTCAAACTCCTGGGCTCAGGTGATTCTCCTGCCTCAGTCTCCCGAGTAGCTGGGACTACAGGTGTGTGCCACCATGTCTGGCTAATTTTTTCTGTTTTTTTGCAGAGACAGGGTCTCACTCTTGCTTAGGCTTGTCTTAAACTCCTAACCTCAAGTGATCCTCCTGCCTCAGCCTCCCAGAGTGCTAGCATTACAGGCGTGAACCACCACAACCAGCCAAGGCCCCACCTCTTAATACTGTTATATTGGCAATTAAATTCCCAACACATGAAATTTTGGGGTACACATTCAAACCATAGCCTGTCTTAGATAGGTCTATGCTTACACTGTGTGATGAACCATTATAAGAGCCCTGACTGGTGACACGTTTGATTGAATAACAAAAGAGCAGTCTCGTGGTTTATAGTGTTCCAGTCCATGGGCATCCAGATGAGGAACTTGACAGTCAGTTCTGCACTGTGCATTCATTTTTCCTCTTAATATCAGGAAAAGCTATGCTACAGACTGAATGTTGGTGTCTTCTCAAAGTTTGTATGTTGAAGCCCTAATCCCCAGTGTGATGGTGTTTGTAGCTGGAGCCTTTGGGAGGTAATTATGTTTAGATGAAGGCATGAGGATGGAGCCCCCGTGATGGAATTGGTGTTCGGCACCTTGATCTTAGACTTCTCAGCCGCCGGAACTGTGATAAATAAATTTCTGTTATTTAACCCCCCAGTCTATGGCATTTTGTTTTCGCAGCCCAAGTTGACTAAGACAAGCTGTTTGTACCTGTTGAAAAGGAAAGGGCTCTTACACAACTCTTGTAAACACATTGCCCTCTCTTTTCCTTATTCACTTTTATTCACTTAAAATTTCTAGTATTTAATCAGCATCTTTTTATGGCCTCTTCTTTTATCTTTTTAGCTATCCCAGTATCTTATTCTACTTCCCCTCCTACCTTTTCCACATTTATATCATTGCCTGGGTGTATCCTTCTGCACGAACTCAGCTCGGGTGAGCATCCTACTTCCTGGACACCTCAGCTCAGCTCAGGTGATCATCCTAGTGCATGAGCTCAGCTCAGGTGAGCATCCTACTGCATGGACACCTCAGCTCAGCTCAGGTGAGCCCTCTTGCATGAAGCCTCCCATGCCCTCCTCTCCTTCACCCTCAGCCTGGATTCTGCACACACCTATGACACTCTATGTCAGCTTTTGCCAAAGCTTCTTTTCCCCTGTGTTTCACTTTTCACTGTCCCTCACTGGAGTGTCAGGTTCTCATTGAAGGCGGGAGTGTATGTGGAGGCCCAGGCATAGAACCTAGAGTAGAGAACGTAAAAGAATGTTTATTGAATGAAACTTGTGTGCCAGTGAAGCCCTTGGACAGAGAGCTTAAGTCATCAATGCAAAAGAGTATCGTTGTGCCGGATAGGACCTGGGGGACAAGTGCCAGGCAAGGGATAGGGAGCAACTTTGAGGTTAGTGTGGATTTTCAAGTCAAAGCAAGGTCCCAATGTTTCTGGAACTGTTAAGACAAAGGCAATGAAATCATATTAGGGTGTAGAAGCCCCGAGTGCAGAATCTCAGAGGAGATGAAGTTGACCATGGCGAGGTTGGAGATGATAGAACGTTAACCCACTGGAACAACACTTTGTTATGGTTGAGTTGTGTCCCCCACAAAAGATGTTGAAGTTTTGATTCCCAGTATGTGACCTTATCTGAAAATAGGGTCTTCGCAGATGATCTAGTTAAGGTGAGGTCGTGAAGGTAAGGATCGATATCCTTATAAAAGGGGGAAATTTGGACACAGAGACAGACAGGGACAGAGGATGATGTGAAAACACAGGAAGAAGGTGGCCATCTGTAAGCTAATGAATGCTTGAGGCCACTGCAAGCCAGGAGAGAGGCATGGAATAGATTCTCCCTCACAACCCTGGGAAGGAACCAACCCTGCCTACATCTTGATCTTGGGCTTTAGTCTCCAGAACTGTGAGACAGGAAACTTTTGTTGTTTGAGCCACCCAGACTGAGGTACTTTGTTTTGGCAGCCCTAGGAAATGAATATAAACTCCTTCACTAGACTCTAAATTACCTGTGGACAAGGACTTGGTACAATTTGTCTCAACATCTCTAGCATCTGGTATACTCACTAGATGTCTGCAGAATCTGAGGATGAATTTACCAGGACAGAGAACTGAGCTGCCATCTCCAGTCAATCTCTCCTTGGACTTTAAGTCAAAGGATCAGGGCTATCACAGGTAGAAAAATGGGGGGCTGGAATTGGCACACACTAGCATTTTGCCCAGGCATTTACCACCAGCCCACTTCCCACCCGCATATCATGATGCCTCCTTCTCTTCTGAGTGTGGACACCCCAGCAAGACTGCTGGATCCAAGAAGGCCAGTCATGTTTAAAGCCATCCGCCAACACGATGCATGAGAACACCATGTCCTCACCCTGGTCATGCCCCTCCCTGTTTGGGGTTTAGCTACGCCACGATTTCGTGGGGAACTCATTTCTTATTATCTAAAGGTTAACTTGAAATTCATTACTGACAAAAAAAGTAAGAAAACTCTGGAAAGCTGAGCTTGAGTAAATGTTTTACCTTAGGTTAGCTTCCAAGTCCAGAAACCCTGCAACTATAAAACTGGAGTGATGGATTTATGTGGTTCCCTGACCAATACAGATATTTGTAATAATAATAATAACAGAGGAAAAGATAGCACAACCTCAGAATTTTTTCCCTATACTCAGCTGAAATTAAACCAGACAGGCAATTACTAAGGTTTTGCCATAATATGTAATATGCATATACCGCATTTATGGCACATTACATATTACATGGTTATTATTCTGTGTTTTTCATCCAATCATCTTATTCATTCTGGTATTTTTATGTGGTGAATGACTACAAGCTGAAAGTCAAGTGAAAAAGGCACTGGTAGTGACATAAAATACAGACTAAATAAAGTAGGGCCTATTAAAAATGTGACCACCACTGCAGTGGACCACAATTGGGGGTGTTGACAATGAACTCTTAAAGACTGGAAAAGTACTAAGTACTAAAGGGAGAAGCACTATCTGTAATACCATTTTTATTGCACTAACTCATGAAATCCATTCTACTATCATGCCACAATTAAGCCTCGTTCTTCTTTCTCAAGCATCATAATTTGACAGCTTTTTGAGTGCTTTTGTAATGCTCTCTATACTTAACTAGAAAAAAAATCAAAAGTGGAAACTTCCAGGTTAAAATAGAATTCATCATATTTTTAAAATATTTTTAGACCTTAGAGAATGCCATTGTATATTCTGACTTATTATTAGAAGAAAAGGAAACATCTCTATTAATGCTAAGTATAAACTTGGATCCATTTGGTAGCCCTTTCAACTGACTTTCTAAGTTGTGAGTCACTCGTTGCTTTTGGTGTTTGGTGTCATTTACTGGGAACGAAGTTGAACCGGATTTTAGGTTTATCAGCAAAGGTATGATGGATTATAGCAAATCAGGCTGCTGTTCAGATTTTTTCATCTTTCTCAATGTTTGGTCTATCTTTTCTCTCTCCTTTTCTTTTCTTTCTCAATTCCCTAACATGTTTTATCTTTTCTTCTGGAGCTAGCGTTTTTGTTTTCTTTTGTTTATTTCTTTCTTATTTGCTCTAACTTCCTCTTTTTCTCTTTTGGAGAATGTAAACTATTGCCACTCAGGAGTCTGGAATTTTCCATCTTGGGAGATAGAGTTCTGCCACTCAGCAGGGCAGCTCTGACGGTACAACTCAACTTCTTACGTCATGTTTTAAAAAGGAAAATTTTTAGAGGGAAGTTTCATATGTTTCCTCCCAATGTAGGAGAAAGTGGCCACATGAAGTATATTAAAACCGAAGGGCCTAAGTACCACTTATTGGCACAGTAACTTATATGTAAGTTATCATCTAGTATAATTACACATTCGAACATGTATCCGGACTTCAGGAAGTAAAAATCGGCATGCATGTGTTATGAACCAATATGTTCTGACCCACCGAACAGTAGGAAATGACCAAGCAATCTGTTCAAACATGTAACTTTTCTCTAATCACTAGGTGTACTGAGCTAGTTAAACTTAACACCTAGGACCAATTATTTCCACCCTGCAGCTCAATGTTTTGTTTCCAATGAGGCTTCAAAGGTCAAACTGAATCAAAACATAGGAGTGAACCCATGATCAAAATCAAGTATGTAACTGCCTGTTGGAATAGACTTCTCCCTGATGTGTACTTTTCTTGCATTTTAGGAATGTTCTTAGGGCCAGGCTCATCTCACCCTCTGGGACAGGTGTTAGTTGAGTACGTATTTTTATCCAACAGATTGTAATATTCTGAAGATAGTGATCATGTTTCCTGCCCCTTGGAGTCTTCCATAGGGCTAAGTGGGCAAGCAGAGTGCTCTATAATAGTAGATGATCAGAAAATATTTGCTGAATTGGAAAAATAAAACCAAAAGAATGAAAAGGAGTTGCTGGAGGGGCATTCTTTGCTTTATAATTCTAGACTATGGCAATCGGTTACAATCCCTGGCCATAATCTCAGCAGCCTGAACTTTATTTCAAGAAAGCATTGTCCCGAAGCTCTGAAATGCCTCTGAGAATTCCTTGTCACCTTGAAGTAAGGTTACTTACTTTCCAGAGCCTAGGCACTTGATTCTGGTCCTTGGTTTTCTTATTGCTTTCTGTAAACACTGAAGAAATTACTGACTCTGTGTTGCTTAGAAAATGGAGCTTGTGTATACACTGTATCGTGGGGGGTTAACAAAACCAATTCAGTTCATGGTAGCTGCTGCAATTAGTACAACTAACATGGTTGACCAGAATAGATCTCAGGGAGGCGCATTTCTTTTGCCAGAAACACATGCATTCTCAGGCATGAAGCAATGAATGGCTGAGAGCCACCGACTAGATTACTCAACCATCTCTATGGCACAATGCATTGTGTTGGAATTTCATAGCCTGAATTCTTGACCCTCACTTCATGGCCAGGACGTTAGACTCCAGGTCAGGTTCTGGCTGTGCTTAGGCATCCAAGGAGGAGTGTGTGTGGAAGCGGGATTCAAACAGGTGGTATAACAGAGGGTCAATCTGTACAGTGTCAGAATCAAAGTGACCCCCACATCATGGTCCTGTTTGAATGCTGCTATTTGGATACTTCTGGGTGACAATACAGCTCCCTACAGCCTAGTCGAATGGAAAGAACAGGGAATTTAGAGGCAGCCAAAATTCTGGCTCCAACATTTATTAACTATGTAGTTTTGAGCAAGTTAAACTCTTTGAGCATGAGTTTTGTCATCTACAAATTGGATATTACACTTATTTTGTGAGTTGTTACAGATTAAATGGGATTATGCAAAAAAGCTATTATTACAATTAATGGAATTTAATAAACACTAAATACAAGATAGTCCTTCCTCATCCTCCTCCTTCTTCTTATTCTTATTTCTATTCTTCTTATCTTCTTGTTCTTGCTCTGTCTCTATAGCTGGGGCAAGTACTCCAGCATGGAGCTGCACACATCCTGCATAGAACCCGTGTGCGTGCACGAACACACATATGTAAAGGCAGGAAAAGGGTTTGAGGTGGAAGGAGAAGATGGCACACTTTTTAAGGTAGGGACGTTATCTCATACAGCACAACACCTGAATTCCCCACTCCTCACCTTCATCCCCCTGCCCCACCAGCTAACACTCCTTGAGCATGGAGTTGATGATGTGCTGTTTTGGTCTGATGGCGATCTCTCCGCAGTCTCCTCAATTCCTGTGCCCTAGGAGGGTGTCTGGAAAGAGGGAGGAAGCATTTTTCTAATGGATGACTCTGCACCCTGACAAAGACCACTCTCGAGTTCACGGGCTACAGAGGGGTGCTGCCTCCAGCCATCCCTCACCCGACCCCAGTCCCCTCTATCTCACTCCAAGGTCTCTTCCACATGGGCTTCCTGAGACCCACATGGCACAAGGCCTTTCTCTTGGCCACTTCATTATTCCAAACTCTGAGGCAAGGAGTCACCAAGAGGAAAATAGTAGGGATTAATGACATAGAACTTGGCAGAGAAGAAAAACAATATCCTGGGTATGCCAACTATTTGTAACTAGGTCACCAAGCTTAAGGTGCAAGAAAGAGGTAGATAAACCCAAAGCTAAGTAAAACATCCATCTGCCCATTCATTCATCTATTCATTTAGCTAAGATTATTAGTTATTATTATTTAGTTAAGTTATTATTGGTTAAGATTATTTACTAAATCCCTATTATTATAATCCCTATTATAACACGCATTGGGCTAAAAGCTGAGGTTATAAAGGTAAGCAAATCCTACAGAGTCCCTACCCTCATGTTTTTACGATCTGGCTTGGAATCTTACAGCCTAGAAGAATAAACATCCATTTATCTAACAGTATTTCACTTACTAGTGCCATGTCACAAATTATCCCCAAATTTGGCAGCTTGAACCAACCATTTCATTATGTTCATGGCTTTGTGGCTTAGGAATTTCAACAGGGCACAGGGTTCCATGGTGTCTGGGGCTGAAGTGGGAAGACCCAATGGCTGGGGGGATTGGAATTATCTGGAGATGTCTCCATTCAATTGGCCGAGTTCTTGCAGGCTATCACCTGGGAGCCCTGCTAGGTTGTTGCCAGGAACACCCGCATCATACGTACTTTCCATCATGACAATCTTAGGGAAACTGGATTTTTCACATGGCAACTGGCTTCTGCCAGAATAAGCATCTCAACAAAAATAGGCAAAAGCCACATGGCTTTTTCTGGGCCTGCCTTGAAAATCATGGGCCATTGCTTCCACCATGTTCTGTTGGTTGCTAAGGGCAGAATAGACCCCAGGGGAGGAGAATGAGAATCCTCCAACCTCTGCTCCCAACTCTTGCTGAGGGAGAGGCAAAGTAGGAGCATGTAGGATGGGAGATACAGCTGTGGGCATCTTTAGAAAATATAATCTACCAAAATTACAGAGGTATGGTAGGGGAAGGGAGAAGAACATATAAAGGAGCTTAATCCTACTTGGCAAAGTCAACCAAGAATTTTTCAAAGAAAGTGTCTGTCAACCTGAGCATCAGAGGAAGTTAGGCAAACAAAGACTACATGCAAAATACTGTGAATGGAACAGCATGGGCAAAGGCTCAGAGTCTGTTGGGAGCCTAGAGCATGTATGGAACTGAAATAGTGTCCATATGGCTGCCTTGTATGGTCCCTCGTCAGGGAGGGTGCAGGGAAGCTGGTGGAAGGGAAGTCAGCATGTTGTAGAGAATTCTTATAATTTTATGTTGCCTCAGCATCCATTTTAAATATAAATTGGACTTTCTCATACCAGAAGCAGGGCTTTGTCACCCTTGACACAGTTGCCTGTTCTCAGCCTCCTCCCAGCTCCTCAAAGTGTCCACTCAGGTGTCTGCCTTAAACAACAGACTCTTGGTGACCACCTCCCTATGGGACAGCTGGATACAATCTACTTGACTCCGCCCACTGACCGCACACCTCACATGGACAGTGCAGCTGTGCCACAGTGACCAATGCTCAGTCACAGTGTGACCCCACAGACTCACGCCTCCTTGCTCTAAACCCACCAACTAGAACTCCTCATGGGACATCTGCTTGGGTGATGCCCTGGACCCCAGTAAAGGCTTTTGCCCACAGGTCTCCCCACTTGCTGGTTGAGCATGTATGTCCCGGACAGCTCTTCCTTCCCACTGGCCCTGTGAGGCATACTGCTTGCTTCCCTATGGGGTCTATAAGTAACACGCTGCTTCTGGAATTTCACATGCTTTGTTGAGTTGCCTTCTCTGTGTCTCACCTGACCAGCACACCCAGATCTGACTTCTTTTCCAGTCGGGCTCTCCTAGAGAGTGGCTATCTTGATAGGAATACACTGGACACAGATACGAGAGCCACAAGGGTGTCTGCCAGCCAGCGTAAACAGAGTGTGCCTGCGAGCGGCACACTTGGTCAGGGCTGGATACTTAGGCATTAGGCCATCTGCCAAGATAAAGACGTGTCCGGTGAAAGGTACATTGTAAATACCCACAACCAGATCTCCTGGAGTTTCCGCAAGGCCGCGTTAGAGTTTACAGCCACTCTCCAGACAGAGACCTCAAGACCACGTTAGAGGAAAATACAACATGTGTGGATGTTTGTGTTACTGGAGGATGAAGAAATGAAGCTAGAGATGTAAACAAGGGCCAGATCATGAAGGTCCTGGCGAAACATACCAGGGAGTTCGGAAAATAGTTGGAGACAGAAAGAAAACATCATTCGTATTTAGAAAGGAATCTATAGGCAGCCTAAAAATGAGTACAAAATTCAAATGCAGTCAACCCTAAATTTTCCAAAATCCAAACTGCAAAATAGAGATAAGGATATTTATCTTGGCCATAAATAAGAAAGTACATGATGCTTGTTTGTCTCCTTTATTATTATTCAAAAGTTTTAAATGAAAAGTCCTCTTCATTATCCTAAAGAAGTATCCTTATGGCTCATGGACTCAGAAACTTAAATTTCTTCTCACTCCTCAACATATAAGATTCACACAAAAGATTCTTCTGATTCTTATCAAAAGCGGTAGCACATCTGAAATATCAGCCTAAGGCCTTATGTGAAGTGCCATTTATTGCTACTATTATTTTCATTAGCATGGAGAAAATCTTTTCTACAAGAGAAAATGTAAATCCCCCATTACCAATTTCTTCTCTAGAAAGAATCAAACTTTCCTCAGGAAGGAAAGATGCTGAGTAGGAGATGCCATCATGATAAGACATTTTTATGACATTGTGGTCTGCGTGGCAAGTAGCCATTTACTATGTGAAACCATTCATTTCCTGCACTGTGGTTCCCAAGTGTTTGCCTTCTTGGAACAACGATGGGCAATTTCCCAATGTAAGAAGGACCATGACGACAGCTCCAGTTACGTGTTGCTTCTCCTAGTCTTGGAAAATGTCCCATTGTCTTTCATGCATTAGATGGTTCTAAAATAAGCAAGAAGTCTAGACAGTGGAAAACATATATAAGACATTGGCTTTTTCCCCCTTATTATTTAGCATTATAGAATGAAAGTTACTTTGTAATCTCTCCTCTAATCAAAGGAGAATTTGAGTATGCGAAGGTATAAAATATGTATGTAAGAGAACAAATCTTTGGCCGTTTTCTTAGTTCATTATTAGCTACATCAAGTCTTTTTTAGATAGGGGTGAGATAAAAATTAGACGTAAGTGCATAAAATTGTATTTGTTAAGTTTGAAAGCAGCTTATTTCTAATGTGCCCCTAACATTCAAGACCCTTCACTGCCTAACTTATTTTGATTATATCCAGCAAATATTAAGTGGCCTTAGTCAATTGGATACTTTGCTGGTCTATGTGACGCCACAACAATCTACTCTGTCTCTTATTACATCTCAACACAGCAGATGTTTTACACTCTTTTAGTTGAAGATACTGTGGGGAAACTTACTATTGAAGCTTTGTTCCTATTCTTACCCGCACTTGTAATGGCCTATGTCTCAGAATCAAGTAGTGGCATTCAATTTTGTCCTTCTTATCCATATTTGCTTTGGATATTCTAGGTCATTTGAATTTCTGGATGCATTTTAGAATCAGCTTTTATTTTCTACCAAAAAAAGTCTCTGAGATTTTGATTGGGATTGTATTGATTCTGTAGAGCGATTTGGTGAAAATTGATATCTTAACAATATTGAATCTTCTGACCCATGAACAAAGTCTCCCTTGTCATTCATTTTTTCTTCCAATTTTTCTCACCAAAGTTTCATAGTTTTCAGGAAGATCCTTTGTCAGATTTATCCCTAAGTATTTTATATTTTTTGTGCTATTGTAAATGATGTTGTTTTAACAAATTTTCAATTTCTAATCATCCATTCCTAGCTTATAGAAATACAATTCAATTTTGTATATTGATCTTGTATTCTGCAAACTTGCTAAACAACTCATTGATTCTAGTAGCTTTCTTGTACATTACACTGAATTTTTTATATGGACAATCATACAGCCGGTAAAAGAAAAGTTATTCTTCCCTCAATGTTGGTGCCTTTTATTCCTTCCTCTTGCCCTATTACACTGGTATAATCTCTAATGCAATGTTGAATAGCAGCGGTTGAAGCAAGCAGTCTTGTCTTTGTCTTTGTATTAGGGGAAAGCATTCAGTCTTCCTCTATTAAATTTGATGTTAGTTGTAGATTTTTTGTAGATGCCCTTTATCATGTTGAGGAAATTCCCTTATTCTCCTAGTTTGATGAAATACTTTCACAGGAATGTAGGTTCAATTTGTCAGAGGCTATTTCTTTTTCTGCTTTATTTTGTTTTTTATTTTGGTGAATTGCATTGAGTGAATTTAAAATGTTAAACCAACCTTGCATTCCTGAGATAAACCTCACTCAGTCATGGTGTGTTACCCTTTTCATTTGTTGTTAGATTTGTAGAATTCACTGGTGAAGCCATCTGGGCCATAATTTCCTTTCTTGGTTTTAAACTACAAATTTAATTTCTTTTACAAATGTAGGTCTATTCAGATGTATTTCTTTTTTGAATCAGTTTTAGTAATCTGCGTCATTCAAGGAATTTGTCTGTTTAATCCAGGTTGTGACATTTATTGACATAAAGTTGTTTCTAATATTCTTTTCATATCCTTTTAATACACATAGAATCTGTAGTTGTGTCACCTCTCTTGTTCATAACATTGCCAATTTGTGTCTTCTTTTTTCTGAGCAGTTCGACTAGAGTTCTATTAGTTTTATTATCCTAAAGAAATAGCTTTAGGTTTTATTGATTTTCTCAATTGTTTTTCTGTTTTTTATTTTTATTACTTTCTGCTCTGATTTTTCCTACTTCCTTTCATCTGCTTACTTTGAGTTTCATTTGCTCTTTTTGTTCTGGCCCAATAAGGTGAAAGCTGAGGTTATTGAGTTGAGGCCCCTCTTCTTTCCTAAGTCATTTGCGAAGTGGTGTCAGTTTCCCTTGAAGTATTGCTTTAGTAGCTGCCCACAAATTTTGACATGTTGTATTTTTATTTTCATTCTTTTAAAAATACTTTTGAATTTTCCTTTTGATTCCTTTGACCCATGTATTATTTAGAAGTCTGTTATTTAGTTCCCAAATATTTGTGTATGTTCAAAGATCTTTCTGTTATTGATTTCCAATTTAATTCTATTGCGGTCGAAGGATCTACTTTGTATGGCTTGAATCCTTTCAAATTTATTGAGACTTGTTTTGCAAGCTGAAAAATGATCTATCCTGGTAAATAGTTTGTAATTTTAAAAAGTGTGTCTTCTGCTGTTGCTTGGTGTTAGGCTGAACTCAGAGGCTGGTGGGAGCTTCCAGGGAACTTTCCCTTGAAACTGGCCACACTCCCTATGAGGGCCCACCCAAACTCCACCCCTTTGAGAGCAGCCCAAACCTGACTATAAAAGCCCTAGCTGCCTGCCATCTTGGGGCTGATGCCATCTTGGACTCAGCCCGTCTGCATGCAGAGGTTAAAATAAACTTTCTTTTCCTTCATCTTGGCCTGGGGCATTCTTCCCTTGGTGTTTCTAACACTTGGTGAAGAGTTTTTAAAATGTCGATTAGGTCAAGGTGGTTGATAGTGAAGCTCAGGTCTTTCATATCTTTACTAATATTGTGTCTACTCATTCTAACAATTGTTGAGAGAGGAATATTAAAATATCTCGGTGTAATTGTGGAAGACAAAGGGGAGCGGCATGTGCAGAGATCGAATGGAAAAAATGGAGCAAAAGGAGGGGAAGTGCCAGTCTCTTTTTAACAACCAGTTCTAATGGGAACTAATAGAGTAAGAACTCACTCACCCCTGAGGCAGGGCATTAATCTAATCATTAGGGATCTACCCCCATGACCCAAACACTTTCCACTAGCCCCTACCTTCCAACACCGCCATACTGGGGATCAAATTTCAACATAATATATGGTGGGGACAAAATATATCCAAACCATAGCACCATCTTATTGACTTTTAAGTGTACATTCAGTAGTGTTAAGTACATCCATGTTGCACAACCAATCACCAGAATTCTTCTTGCCTTGCAAAACAGAAATTCTATCTCCATTAAATAGCAACGTCCATTTCCCCTCCCCCGACCCCAGCCTCCGGAAACCAACATGTTACTTTCTGTCTCTATGAATTTGACTACTCTAGGTACCTCATATAAGTGGAATCATACAGTATTTGTCCTTTTGTGGCTTATTTCACTTAGCATAATGTCCTTAAGGTGAATCCATTTGATAGCATGTGTCAGAATCTCCTTCCTTTTTAAGGCTGAATAATATTCCATTGTATGTACATAGCACATTTTGTGGGAATTCTTAATAATTTTTGAACAAGGGTTCCCACATTTTCATTTTGCACTGGCTCTGCAAATTATGCAGCTGGTCTTGCTTTTATTTCATCACACAAGACTTTTATTAAACAGCTGTAAAGGAATATAATATAGGAGGGAAATTAATCAATAGTATATGCTTCACAAGACTACTCTAACAGTCCAAGAGAAAATCCCTCAGAGTCAAACCCTTCATAGATGTATACATTATACTCAGTCTTGCCCCCTGATCCTTGGGTTTACCTTCCTCTAAGAAGATCTTTCTTTCTCAAACCACAGAAGTTTAGGTCTTCACCTCCACTTGGAGAAACCCACCCCCTACTCACCGGTCCCAGTCATGTCTGATAATTCTCTACCTACCCACTTCCACACCTCAACCCCTAGTGCAATCCCTAGGACAATAACTTGCAGTAGGATATTTCCCAAGTTAAGCTAGACTATCACTGGGACATAGGGGGTTCCCTAAGCACAGCCAGGATAAATGTCGGCACTCTGAGTTCTGTCTGAGGTTAGTTCAATGCTCCCTGAGATCTCCCTGGAAGCGTGATGTACAAATACACCTTATTCTTCCTGGGTCATCTAACAGGTAGCTCATCTCAGGACAGATACTGAGTTCCAGAAACATCACAATCAAGAACCATAATAAGGATGAGAAGTTTCTCTAATTACAGTCTAGTGTGCTTAGACAGCCCCCACAGGGGATGGCAATATATATTATTATGTGCAGAAGTGACAAGCTGCCCTTTGTCTCTTTCTTAATTTCAAAATTTGACCAGAGGCCAAGAGCACATAAAAAATGAGTCCTAGCATATACAGTCGTCCCAGTATCTGTGGAGGTTGGTTCTAGGACCACTCCCTTCCATGGATACTCAAATCCCTGATACAAAATGCAGAAGAATTTGCATATAACCTATGCACATCCTCTTAGATACTTTAATCTCCAGATTACTTATAATACCTAATACAGTGTAAATGTTGTGTAAATAGTTGTTATACTATATTGTTTAGGGAGTAATGACAAGGAAAAAAAGTCTGTACATTTTCTGTACAGATGCAATCATTCATTTTTAAAAATATTTTGAATCCATGCTTGGCTGAATCCATGGATGTGAAACGCAGAGATACAGAGGGCCAACGGTCTAACTTTTTCAAACAATAGAGCCATTTGCTCCTTGGCATACTTCTTGTGACCACCCAAAGACCTAGATAAAGCTTTGACATAGGCAGATTGCATTTTAAAGCAGAACATACTTTTTGCAGTTAAAAAAAGAAAAAAAGCAAATCAGAATTAAAGTATTTTCCTAATTTCCAAGGAATTCCCAGGGACTAGAGGATGGGACACTTCAGTGGGCTGAGATGTGTGTATGTGTGAGCGAGGGGTGTGATGCTGCTCACACATGCATTTAGAAGATGAGAGTCTGTGAAATTGAATTGGATGACAAAATAATCCTTAGAGAAAAGTCTGTTAGGTGGCTGGAGTTCTAAGTATGTTCCAAATGAAAGAGGTCAGGCCTCACAATAATAAAAATGCAGTTTCACCTTCATGATTTCAGTCAGTGCTTTTAGTCTGGCTGTTAAAGATCCTGCAAATATTTTAAAAGCAATATGGTTCATTTAATAGATTATTTAGACCTGAGCTGACCAGCATGGTGGCTTTGGAGCACCTAATATATGCTGCATGTGTACGATTCACCTTGATTTCAAAGATTTATTATGAAAAAGGAAATGCTAAGTGTTAATAATTATAACATCTGTACATATTGGGTTAAATCGTATCCTATTGAAATTAATTTTACCTTTTTCTTTTTATTAATTAAATGGGGCTACTACAATATTTAAAATGGCACATGTGGCTTGCTTTTGTGGCTCACATTACATTTCTATTAAACAGCGCTGGTCCAGAACTCATTTAGTTTTTGATACAAAATAGATTATTAGCATTCTAAGATTTATTCTCGTCCCAAAGATTAGTGACATTTTGCACACTTCCTAACTTTAGTCTCAGAAGCGAGTCAATGGTAGCAGGTAATCCCATCCTGCCTGCCTGCATTCCTGCCTCCTCCTCTCTGCAAGTTGTCTCCTGCACATATCCCAGGAGAAGGGAGAATAATTTATGTCTTTGAGAAAAAGAAATCCTTTCCCCTGCCCCACCAAATTGATGTTGCAAACAATGAAAAAAAAAACAACTAAAATTTATGATAGAGTAAGGAGTAAGTTGTCAAATTTGGCAGAGCTTTTTCGTATATAATATCAATGAGTCGGGGGCCGGGCATGGTGGCTCACACCTGTAATCCTAGCACTCTGGGAGGCCAAGGCGGGTGGATCGCTCAAGGTCAGGAGTTTGAGACCAGCCTGAGCAAGAGCGAGACCCCGTCTCTACTAAAAAATAGAAAGAAATGATCTGGACAACTAAAAATATACATATAAAAAAATTAGCCGGGCATGGTGGCACATGCCTGTAGTCCTAGCTACTCGGGAGGCTGAGGCAGTAGGATCGCTTGAGCCCAGGAGTTTGAGGTTGCTGTGAGCTAGGCTGACACCACGGCACTCTAGCCCGGGCAATGGAGTGAGACTCTGTCTCGAAGAAAAAAACAAACATATATATATATATATATATATATATATATATATATATATCAATGAGTCTACCAACCATGCTATAAATAAATAAATGACTTAGAGCCTCTAATGTCTTCTGCTCTGGCCAGAGCAGAGGATGAAGAGACAGACACCTTGAGCAAAAGCAGGATTTCAACCAGACTTTTATAATAAGCCAGCTAATTTGTAGCGTGATAAAATGTACAGAAAACACTATGCTCAGTAGGCTCAGGAGAGACCTGTTCAATAGATGTAAAATTATTTTTGCTGCTGAAAGCTAAAGGGCAGAAAGAAAGGAGACAGAGGGGAGATAACCGGAGAGACAAGAGGCATAAGAATACATTCAGTAGGATTTTATTAATTACATAAGTTAAGAATATACTGTATGCATTAATTTTTCATTTTCTGAGCTTTAAATTTGGTTTTCAATTTGGATAGTTGGTTAATAAATGAATAAGTGTAATTTTATAATATTTTAAAATTCATTTGGCATTGTCTTGAGCAAAAAATTTATAGAAGGATCCACAGCTGATTTATTTTTATTTTCAATGATGTTTAATGAAGTTCAAGTGTTACATTTAAGATTTGAGCTCACAAATTAATATATCCTGTCATGTCCAAAAATGTTGGATTCACACTTTTCGTAGTTCCATTATTTAAATATAAAAGTCTTCAGGATTTTTTTAAGTTCCATGTTTCTAAGAAGTTACAATTCTGTTAATTTTTTTCCAAGTTGACTTAAAAATTTTGGATGGAATTTTTTTGAATAAATACATTTTTTGTATGCTGTAGAGTACTCTGATACTCCTTTAAAATTTAAGTATCAGGTAACAGAACTAACATTTTCATGGAAACTGCTTTTCTGGTGTAGTTACGTTATTATGTCTGGGAGCAGCCATTGATTTTACTGGATGTTATCCAAATGTCTTTACCAGTGTTTAACATTATAATAGGAGTCAAGTCCTTTTTTCCACTATAATTTTCAGCTTTTGAATGTACTCCAGAATAAATGTAGTGCACACTTTGTTGTTGCAATAAAGAACTTGGTCACGTACCTCTGTACCCCTCCAGCAGGTTAATATTAAGGATTATAATAAACAAATAAAATATGAGAACCTATTTCATGACCTCATTCATGGTCTACTTGAGAGGGCCTGAAATAACTACTGGGTAAAAAATAATGTATTTATTTCAGTTCTCCTAAAGTTAATTGTGATAATGGTATTTTTCTACTAGGGAAACCAACTGCCTTATTTAGAATAAAAGCCTAAATGAAATTCTGCTTGCTTTAATTTATTTAATGTATCTTGAACATTGAGTCAGCATTTAGTTGTGGCTGTTATTATTATTGTAATTTAACCTCAGCTTTAAGATCATATTCATATCTGACTATACAATGGCTGAACTCGCAATAGCTGGGGCTACTTGCACATGCTAAGGGCTGCTTTATGCTGATACCTTTGATTTTTTGTCTTGGGACTTTCTCTCTGGCCACTGGGACATGAATGCTCTGCCCACACAGAGGCTAAGCCAGAAGTGCCGGAGAATTAACCTCAGAAATAGCTCACAACCAATGCCCAGTGGAGGAGATGGCGGATGAATATCACAGTTTTCTCATCCCTTCATTTGATTAACTTTGAGACACATTCCACCCCAGTACTTTACCACCCTTATCATTTAGGGGTCCTGATAAAAATTCATATTCTGATGCAGGGGATTTGAAATAGAGCTTGCGATGATGATGATGATGATGATGATTATGCCTGATGACTTACTTTGAGTAGCAAATTCTACACTGTCTCCCGGAACTCCCCAGTGAAATTAAACTCCATTTGCCCTAAATGGTGACTTACTTGATTATTCTCCTTTAATTTGTTTTCTTCCCTTCCCTATTTCTCACTTCTCTATTCCTCTACCAGTGTTTCTACCAGTGAGTTCTTGTCTCAGAGTGCTTCTGGGGAAATCCAAGCCAAGAATATACATTTATCTATCTATCTATCTATTATCCATCTATTAATATCTATCTATTCATCTATCTATCCATTCCTCTATTTATCTATTCATTCATCTATCTATCCATTCATCCATATATTTCTCTATCTATCCATTCATCTATTATCCATCAGTTAATATCTATATATTCATCTATCTATCCAGTCTTCTACCTATTCATCTATCCATTTAACTATCTATTCATCTATCCATACATCTATCTATCCATTCATCTACCTATCTATCTATCCATTCATCTGTCTTTCTATCTATCTATCCATTCATCTATCTATCTATCTAGTCATCTGTGTATCTGGAACATAACAACACAGCACAGCCTCTTAAAGAATCCAGCCAATTGGAGAGCTGGAAGAGAAGGGATGCAGACATCCAGGAGGGGGTGGAAAGACAAAGTGAATGACTACCAGCCGAATTGACTTTTTCTTCCGCCTTATGTAATTGTTGAAAGGATTTGACATTGTGGGGCTCTGGCTAGAGGGGAGATTGGGCAGGAGACTAAGAGGCTATGGCTGCATAAATGGTACATCTCCAGAAGTGCATGAAGAGATAGCCTTTCTACTAGGAAAGATGGCAAGGACCTTATGCCCGGTTCTATTATTCAGGGCGCACTGTTGGGAGGGTCGGCCAACAGAGCCGTGAGGAGAAGGTGGGCCAAATGCTAACCTTGGAAAGGACTGAAGTCAGCATAAGCAGAGGGGCACTGGGCGAAGTGGCAGGGAGGGGATGTCACCCTTCCCAGGTTTGTGAGTCTGCCCTGCAAAGGAGAATATTAGTGAATGGGCTTTGCAGATGGTTACCCAGGGTTTCTTTAGTGACTTCATGCAGACTGTACAAGGTATGCTGCTTATCGCGTAGGAGTGTGATTGACAGCAAAGCTCTGGACTTCCTTAACTCAAATCCCAACTCTGCCACTTCCTGATTATGCTACCTTAGCATGTGTTCCTATCTATACAGTGGGGACAATAATGCCTATCTCATGGGATTGCGACAAAAATTAAATGAGATGTTGTGTGTAAAGTGCTTCTTTTACTATAACTGGAGAACAAGAGAGCTGCCCTGATATTACAAATATTCCCAAGAATGCTGAGAAAATGGTGGGTGGTCCTTTTACTTGATCCCAGTGTTATGGACACACTATACACACATGCACACACATATGTTCACTATCACATATGTGGAAAGCCACTGGAGTGGTAATGCCGTAGTCATGTAAATCAACCCCAGCTTTGACAGTCAAAAAACCCTACCACTGCTCTTAGTTATGCATGAAATCACCCCTGCGAAATCTTTCCTTGAGTAAAGCAAGCATCTGTTCTTAGTAGAACTCAAAAGGGAAATTTTATTTGATGTTCCCGCTTCCTCTTCTCATTAAAAGTATTACAACCTCTACTAAAATAGTTCCCAGCAAAAACACTTTCAGTTTCTTAGCTCAGTTGCCTGAGGACCAGCACTCAGAGTTCTCTTAGCGAAGGCTCAGCCTTGGCAATGGCCTCCCATGGCTGGGAGTCTGGGAGCCGGAAAGGGGCAGAGTCACTTTGTTTTTCCATCAAGACCCATTGATGGCACCCGATGGTTTCACCTGCTGTGGTTTCTCTCCAGTCCCTAAAGGTTGATATTCTGGAAGTAACATTTTGGAAGGCTAAAGGATAGGTCATTTCTTAGGACTGTGCAAAGGAGAATTAGTCATCACAGTAAGCCATTTGATTCCAGTAGTTCTTTCATCTCAGTCTTTTGAAAGCAACTTCCCCTCTCAACATCTGCCCTGTCCTCTTCATGGGCCGAAAAAGGTAGGTGCTAATGGAAATCCCAGATGTGACCAAAGCAACCCAGCTCAGCAGACAGGTCACAGTCATTTGGCCCTTTTCCGGTAACAGGTGGCACTTGCTCTTCAGAGGTGTCTCTACTTTTCGAAAGGGTTTGAATCCTGAGACATTTGGGGTGAAAACATTCACTTTGTGTTTTGATTTCTGTAGAGCCAACCACAAGCTGTTTGAAAGCTGTCTTTGAAATAAGTCTGTAATGGTAGGTGTCCTAGATATCAGAGACCAAGTCTCTACTCTTTCAGTGGTGTGAGTTGTGGTTGTTTCCAATTACATTTCATTGTACCATGTAATAGTTGTACTATACACACACACTTTATCTCACACACTTCAACACGTGTGTGCATGTGTGTAAGTATGCACATAGTCAGAGGGAAGAATAAATAATTTATGCTAATGTCTAAATAAAAGAATAGTTATTAATAAAATAGTTTCCTACTTACACTATACTATTATTTTGAAGGATAATCAGTTAATTAATATACTGGACTTGAAGGTGACTCGTTTATGTTGAAACAGGACATCCTTGTCCTCCCTCCTTCTTCTTCCCACCTAGGAAGCACGAAAGATATGCAATTCACACATACTTGTGACACTTAAACACACTTCAAAAGAATCGATAGGCAGCAAGTCTAACCTAAGGGTTCATATTGAAACCATTGATCATAGAAATCCAAATAGGTCCTGAATAATGAAGGAGTTCAGCCATTCCCTGCTTGGGGGAATTTCCCAAGTTCCAAACTGTAGACTTTCCACTCATACACCATGCAAAACCATGGAATTAAATAAAGAAGCCTTGGAATATTGCCTAGAGCTCCAAGGATATCATCAAAAACAAAAACGTTCCATCTGACAACTGTGAGATTTAACATATATGGAAGGTTTTAGTATTGCCACTTACTCTCTCATATGTAAAGGGGTTCAGCAGGGCGACCACCTAGGGGTGCACACATGCGCTTTCTCCACATATATCCCTTCATGCAAGGTTCATATTTGAGGCTCCCCTAGGAAAGATTCAAAGGCCAAGGGTGGGTAGCCCAAGCTCTTGTTTGGACTGAGAAGCACAGACAACAGCTGCAGCGTGTCACTGAGATTGGCTGTTTCAGATCTTACAGATCAGAAACAACAGAACACTCTCCCACTAATTGGTGGCCACCATGGTGGTTATAGTTAGTTTGATTGAAATTTAAATCGTGTAAAACACATGTAACATAATATTTATCCCCTACCTATTTTTAATGTTAATGACCGACTTGTTTCACTTAGTATAATGTCCTCGAGGTGCATCCATGTTGTAGTACGTGTCAGAATTTACTGATCCTTTTTAAAGCTGAATATACACATTCCAGTGTATGCAGATATCACATTTTGTTTATCCATTCACCCATTAATGCACACCTGGGTTGCTTCCACCTTTTGGCTCTAGCGAATAATGCTGCTATTAACTGATTAAAATCAGTACTTTTATTGTAACAGTAAAAGGCTTATATTCCATTTCATAACGAACCCACTCTCTGATCCTTCATTAGTCATGTATTTTGTAGAGATCATAGAATTGTCCTAATTTGGGGAGCCCTTTTGACCCATGATTCTCATTAAAATAGCTGAGTAGGGTTAGAAAATCTATGGGCATGGAGCAGAAATAAAGCCGACTGGTCTATAAATTGATGTAAATTTGAATGTTGACCTCCTTAGCACAAACTTCATTGCCCAGATCATTCCAGTCAAGATACAATGGGTATTACTCAAAAGTTTTATGCTTATTGATATAACAGTCATGGCTAATACTTGCATAGTGCTTAAAGTGTTATGGACACCATTCTTAAGCTACGTACATTATCAGTATAATTGTTTTACAAATGGGAAAATGAATCAGTGTGGTTAAGCACCTTGCCCAGTGTAAGGTGTTTGAATGCAGGCTGTTTCACTCCAGCATTCGTGCACTTTACCACAACACTGTGGAGATAAGTAGGTAGGTAGATAGATAGATAGATTGATATGTATGTATGTATGTATAACTATTATTTTTTTGACAACCTGCAGCGAGAGAAGATGTATTAGAACTCAAAATCAATATTGTTAACAAATGGTGCAAGAACGTATGACGGAAAGTACTCTGGGTTTTTAATTGAACATGACTAGTTTGAATCCCAACTCTGCCACCAGCTGTCTGAGAACACTGACCACATTTTTGATTCTCTTGGCTCCAGTTGTCTTACCTTAAAATGGGAATAATAATATCTATTTAGATGTCAAAAGTTAAGGAAATAATATCTGTAAAATACGTAGCTCAAAGTAGATACTCAATAAACGTTAGTTCTTTTAACCCTTATGGGGTTAGAGTAGAACGTAATCTCAAAAAACAGAAATGTGTTTTCATAAAGGGATACCTCCCTTTATGGTCAGGTTACCTCCTCTCTCTTTTGCATTCTGTCTAAATCTATTCACAAATACAAGAGACATGCTGTGTTGGTAACCTAATGGTAGATCCTGGTAAAATCAACCTTGTATTTACTTTCAGTGGAGAACAAGCTCCAAATGCCAGCATTAGGGACTCAACTAATGGGCTAAACCTGTATTCCTTTTCCCATTGTTTCAGAATACCATGCCTTTGAGCACTTGTCAGAAGTCAGCACAGGAAGTGCTGTCTCCATCTCAACCCAACACCAATATTGTGTAATCATGTCTTAGCAGCCACAGAATCAAAGTCTTGCCTTTTTTTTTTTTATTCTTTTATTATAAAAAAAAGTGTAACAATTTGATTAATAGAAAACACTGTAACTACACATTGCTGGAGGTTTCAGTCTACAGATGGATAAAAACATTTGATTGAGTTTGAAAAGCAGGAATGGAGGCGTGGATTGTTTTTCTTCATTGCTCTCTGTTGTTTATTTCCTGAGATGGCAGAATGCGTGGCCAGCATCCAGTGAAGCCGCATGGAGGGCTGGCGCTTTTCTGAATGGAAGAGTTAACTGGAAAAACTGCCCTTGCCTGAAAATGGATGAACTCCCGTGACTTTTAAGATGTGGCTGCCTGATCTCTTATTGTGTGTTGGGTAGTTTATGCTTTCTAATGTCTTTTCTTAAACAAGCAGGTCCCTCCTTGGCAGTGGGTGGATGTCTCCTGCCAACACTTTTGTCGGATCATATTTTTCCCTTAGGCCAACCCTGCCTACGACCACTCTTGAACTATTAGGTTACTGCTATAAAACACTATTCATGAATCTTAAAAGGTATTATAATTGCTAACCATTTGCATTTCTAAGTCCTCAGGACACTATTCTTAGCTAGTCTGCACTGTATAATACTAGAATATGTTCCCATTTCAGAGACGAAGCCAAGCAAGACATAGGGTAATGACCGGTTGAGAGGTTTCCAGTGAATTGTGGTTCAAGGTGAGAATTCACACACCTTGGTCCACTGAACCACGTTTCCCATGGTTACATATCCGGGAAACAGCTGCACTTGAAAGCCTGAGAAATATTCTTAGCAAAGTGGAATATTTTAAAAGAACCCAAATCTCCCTCCCCCTCATCTCTTGATGTAAGAATCTGCTCCACTCCTCAGAGCTCCCCGCCCTGCTTGGTTTGAGCACCCTGGGACAGCAACTCACTGCAGATCTAAGCATCACCATTTGACAAAAGTTTCCTTCCTTTAGGGAGAATCCTGTGGCCCTAAAATTCTACTTCTCGGTCTTTGATATTTGGCCAGCATTTTGGGACAAGGATTTTAAAATAATTTAATAATAATTAAATAATAATTTAATATTATATTTATTATATTTAATTTAATAATAATAAAATTAAATAAGTAAATAATTTTTGAAAGGGGAAATGTTGCATTAGCTAGATCACTGAGCTTGAAGTTCACGAGCCTTGCTGTGATCATTTATAAATCGGGTTAGCTCTTTGTATCTCAAGGTATCACCTCTTTGCCTTTTATGTCTGTCATTTCCTTCTATTTTCCCTTTGGTGTCCCCCTTCTCTCTGTATGTTTCTATCTTGTTCTCTGTTTCTCATGTTTATATTCTCTCTGGGCTATTTTTCTATTTTTTCTCTTTTTCCTTCTTTCCTTTGCCCTTATATACCATTTGCCTTAATTTCAACAAATATTTATTGGACACACAGTGCAGACTAAGGAGGGGCGAGGTGCTAAAGAGATACAATGAAAGTCTTTCCCTTCAGGAAAATAAGCTCCTCTGTAGATTCTGGTGTCTCTCTTTTAATTAACCATAATAGAAAATTGAGATATTTTTTCTGGCTTTTTCTTATATTCCTCATAGTTAATTGAAAAAGACAGAGAGAATTAAATATGTTATATTTCTTCTTGTAAAGAACAAAGAGATAACCTATGTGGGTTTATTATCTTACCTTTATGTGACATTCCATTGATTTTATGCCTTTCACATCAATGGGCCTTGGCTGAAAAAAAAAAAAAAGCAACTTAATCATCTTCACATTGTTCCCTTTTCTTGTGCATGAGAAAAATGCGAGGAATATGGGTCAGGGGCTCCAGAGATCCTGTTAGTTCATCCACCCCATCAGTAAGCAATGCCGTATGGTTGGCTTATTATCAATATATGCAGACAGCTTGTGGTCTTTCACACAGCCGATTGTACAAACCCAGTGGTCCTCAGCCTTAAGCCTGCACGAGAATCAGAACCACCTGCGGGGCTTGTTAAAGTCCCTGTGTCTGTTTCTCACCCCCAGAGCTGCTTATTCAACAAGTCGGGGTGGGGCCTGAGGATGTGCTTCTCTAACAACTTCCCAAGTGAGGCTGATGCTGCCGGTCCTGGGGCTGCGTTCTGGGAACCACTGCATACACTGAACAAATAGTGAAGAGACAGTTTTGGCAGCAGATCTACTCACCTATCCTCATTTTTTTGTTCATAGCAGTGAACCTTAAAACAAATTATTAAATAAAAATATTATTTGATAAACTGTTCTTACTTAAACGTTTTTCTACAAGTGAAGAGAATGAAGATTATTCTCGAGCGTCTCAGCCCTTCCAGCCTTGGCGTGGATCCAGAGGGCAGAGGGAGCCTTCGTTAGATGCTACTTGGTGTGTGCACGCGTCTCTCCAACTGTGTCACGCGTTGCTGGGGAGGTTTGAGGTCAACTCTGACGATATTGCTTTTCTAAGCCAAGGAGCAAAAACATGAGTGTGACTCAGATTATTGAATGTTGACTTTAAAGGCCTCCTGCTCTTACTGTTTTTGTAATTTAAAGAAATCTAATCTCCTCAAACTGCCCTGCTGTGCCTTTCCCTGACTTCATGTTTGTTTGAGCTTTGGATTTAACATTAAGATCATGATTTAAAAGAAAAAGAAAACAGCAACCTTAAAAGCCAGGGTTTCTTTTAGACTCCGCTGTAGACAGGCCAGCTGTGTGGGCGTGGATGTACGGCGTGTGCGTGTTTCTGCAGAGGGCACGTGTGCAAGGCAGCCGTGGGGAGCTCTGGGGCCACCCAGCTTACAAAACATACAAATGCTTTATTGCTAAAGAACCCTAGGATCAGCTCGATAGGTGGACTGGGGAACAGGAAAGAATTTTAGAATTTTAATATTCCTACAAATGATATTCAAATGTTATTTAATACTTTAAATCTCCAAGAAGACAGTTTTATTACCTCTCTGATTTTCAGTTCACCCCAGCAATAGCAAACTTTTGGTTCTCAAATGAGAACCTTTTTGATTGTCTGAGACAAACACTAAGATGTTATAATACTTTTCACTGGAACCATATGAAATAATTCATTGCTAATACTGGGAATTTTTCATTTACAAATATGATACTATCTTTTTCATTTATTCAGCAGACTTCACCTTCAGGCCCCAGGAAATCTACCCAAAGGCCAGAATGAGGCAGGATTTCCAAAGTCAGAGCAAAGGAAGACCAGTCAGGTGGTTCACAGAAGTGACCCAAGGAGACAGCTGGCACAGAGGCCATGTAGGAAGTGCCGCAACAGTGGCTTTCCCCTGGCTGTGCAGGAGAATCAACTGGAGCTCGGGGGAAATGCCGAAGCCTGGAGAAACACTTATCTTTTATAAAGTTCGAAAACAAGCAAAAGTAAATAATATATGGTTTAGGTATACATACATTTGCATATACATAATAAAAAAATTTTAAAACAAAGACATAAAAAATTTAGGGTAGTGGTTACTTCTGGTGTAGGCCAATGGATGCGATAGACGAGGATCACATAGATGATAAGCTACTTGCAATGTCCTAGCTCTTAAATCAGGTGGTGGGCTCACAAGTATGTGTTATATTATTAAAATTAAATTAAAAGAAGGACATGCATGGGCAGCAAGGATAGTGAGCCATGAATCAAGATTTGAACTTAGCTAATTCTAAGCACCTGAGATCTGATTTAACAATTTACTGATGCCTCACACCCATTAGGATGGCTACTATCAAAAGACCCCCAGAAAAGTAACGAGTGTTGGTGAGAATATGAAGAAAACAGAGCCCCCATGAACTGTTGGTGAGAACGTAGAATGGTGCAGCTGCTATGGAAAACAGTGTGGCTGGCATATCCTCAAAAAAGTATACATAGAATTACCAGATGATCTAGCGATACCATGTCTGGATTTATATCCAGAAGAACTGGAAGCAGGGTCTTGGATAGATATGTGTACACATTATAGCAGTGTAATTCACAATATCTAAAATATGGAAGCAAACCGAGTGTCCACTGATGGGTAAATGGATAAACAAAATGTAGTATATACATACAATGGAATATTATTCAGCCTTAAAAAGGAAGGAAATTCTGACACGTGCTACAACATGGATGTACCTTGAGGATGTTATGCCAAGTGAAAAAAGTCAACCACAAAAGGACAAATACTGTATGATTCCACTTATTTGAGGTACCTAGAGTAGTCAAATTCATGGGTGAGGCTGGGGGAGGGGGAAATGGGAGTTGTTTAGTGGGTACAGAGCTTCAGTTTTTCAGGACGAAAAGAATTCTAGAAATGGATGCACATTATGAATATATTTAAACTAAACTATATACTTAAAAATAGTTAAGATGACACATTTTATGTTAAATGTATTTTACCTCAAAATTTTTTTTTAAAAATTACTAATGTACAGGGCTTATCCTCTGCTATCCTGATGTAAGAGGTGGGAGGTAAGGCCTGGGCATCAGATCTGTTTAAAACTTCTGTTGATCCTGGTATGTGGCCAGGTTTGAGAACTATTCTGGTCTGAGAACACAGAGGGGAGAGTGACTGGTTTCCCAAGGGACAGGAGAAAGTAAGGTCTGGGGAAATGTCACAAAGAAGGTGGGATTTAAGCTGGGCTTGGAAGCATGAGTGTGATTTTGGCAAATGCACATGGCATTTCTAGGCAGAGAGAAAAACCACAGCGGGTACTGAGAGGCACAAGAATTCATGGCATGTTTGGGCAGCAGGGCAGCCTCCAGTAACTGCATGTGGCCACTTCAGAAGGTGGATGGGGAATGCACAGGAAAGAAATGTTGGGGGCAAATTACACTCAACCTGAGTGCTATGTAAGAAATTTGAATTGTCATGAGGGCAATGAAAATCAGCAACCATTGTTACTTAAGAAAGTGATATTTAAAAACATTCTCAGTATTCTAGAGAAAGAATTTGTGAAATAGCATGGAAGAAAATGTTCTAAAAAGCAATGGAAAGCAGGGCCTTCGTTAGTAGGTTACCTGATAGACCACACGAGAAATAATCAGGGTCTGATTTTACAAAGTGGCAGTGAGAATGAGTGATTGACTTGAGAAATATTTTGCAGGAAGAATTTATGGGACAAGGAAGAAAAAGGAATATGAAGATGGTGTCGATTTTTCTGGCATGGTTGACTGGGTGGATGGCGATGTTTTTGACCAAGCTCAGGAATACAGAGAAGAGTCCAGTTTGTGGGTGTAGAGTTGGACGTGTCTAGGGTAGGCACGGCCAGCAGTGACTTGCAAACAAGGCTGAAGTTCAGGCAGGAAGTCTGGGCCGCAGACACAGGTCTGGAAGGATGCAGTGGATAGACAAAGCTATGGAAAGGCCCAAGGAGAGTTTTCAGTGAGTGGAGAGAGGTTGGCAGTGGGAATCACTAGTGTTTAAAGTGTGAGCAGAGAGGGAGAAACTAATATAAGAAAAAGATGGAAGTAGAAAGAGTTATCAGAGAAGAAAAACTGACTTTAAAAATGGACAGTTAAGGAACTCAGGAGGAAAACTGCCGAGAAGGAAGGAATCAACAAGCAAGGAGGCTTGACCTCATTAGCAGGTTACTGAGGGATCCGTAGGAACAGTCCAGCAAGGCTAAGGACATGATTTGGCTTCCTTTGTATCAGGAGGAGTGAGAGTTAAGTGAGTAGAAATGTGAGTGGGATTTTCCAATGGGAGGGACAGTCAAAGATACAGAATCGGAAGGAGTCAGGACCCAAATGAGGGGGTAGAGGACGGGCAATGAACACAAGTGGTCTCTGTCTCACTATTTTAAAACACAGGAAAAGAAATGGATTAAAATATGCAAAATTGAATGATGGCTGAACTGTTAAGAAGTTGGTTGGGTAATGGGAGATATTTTTCTATGTTGTTTACAATATTTTTGTAATTCTTTTGTGTCACGTTTATATTGGAAGATGAAGTTTATTTTTAAGAGTCACGTGAAGGGTTAACCCTAAAAAAGAGTAGACGCCTCTTCTGAGATAGGAAAAAAGATGTTAAGAATATCTACAGCTACAGAGAATTTAGGAAGTTCATCCCAGGTGGGCCTTAGGGAGCTTCTCCTGTCCTCCTAGGTAGAACTGATATCTCCCCACCCCCCTCACCCTGCACATCTATCCACTGAATCCACCTACAAAGTTTGAATGCCTTTGTCTTGTCTACTTCCACCAAGCTATAAACCCATCCAGGGCGGGGATGATGCCTTGCTTGTCTTTACATTGCAAGAACTTTGCACAATTCCTGCTTCATAGTGGATGCTCAATAAATTCTTGTTAAAAATCCAAGGCTTTTCTTGGAGGAATTTGATCATTTTCTGAAAGTGAGAGGGTGAGAATTTGAGAAAAGGAGTTAAGTTCTGAAACAAGTGTGGTGGAAAATGGGCAGGTGGCAGCTGAAGAAGGGATCCATACAAATATTTTGGGGTAAAAATCTACACTAGGGGAGACAGGGATGTTTTACTACATTAGCTTAAGAGCAGCATGAGCAGCAATAAGGTCATTGAGAAAGAATGTCCTTATAGAGAAAGAATACAAGTTGAGGCCTTCAAAGGGATTTGATAATTATCAAGTACGTCTCCTAAGACTGCCGCTAAGATGCTGATAAATGCAGAGCCCTGAAGTCAGGGCACCTACAGCCCTCTCTCAGCCTAAGAGGTTTTTGAGTGTGTCAAAGAATGTGATGCATGTGCTACGTCCGCTTGCCAGTCACCTGGCACAGGAACAATCAGAAAGTCCCCTTTGCTGGGAGAAGGTCACGGTCCAAGATTACAGGTAAACCAAAGGTCAGAGGCACATGGCCCTCAAGGATGCCAACTGGCTCTGCTGCATTGGATGATTCCTCACATTCCCTCAGCCAAGTCTCCTGTTTCGTAACAGTTCAGTCAAGGGTTTTACTGGAGTAGACAAGCATGAAATGAATTTTCCAGAGAAGTTTCCGAAGTGGGGGGAAGTTCATGGCTCAAAGGCACTGGGGTAATGAAACGAAACTGCAAGCTTCTGTTACTCTTTAGAAAGAGAGTGCTCCAGTTTTAAAAATCTGAATCTAAAACTTTAGCTGTATTTTCAACTGTCAGCCCATCTTTAGTCTCTAACTCTGGTGTTGCAAGTTTATTCTATGCTGCTTTTAATTTACCATAGTGAGTTACCCTGGTTCCACTCAGCACTGGGAAGTTGCTTACAGCAGGCACGGGCTGGCTTCCCTTTGCTCTTCAGACCTTCCGTTGGCAATGATTCTCCAGCCCAGGGTCACAGCTACCCAAATGAACACACTGAGACCAAAGTTAGTGAAGGGCACGCCTGCCTTAACCAGCTAGTAATTGCTCAATATCAATCTTTATTAGATTGTTGTTTTATTATCAGGAGCTCATCTTTCACTTACATAAAAGCAAATACTTAGTTTCAAGGATGAAAAATGAAAGCTAAAACAAAACTGGTCAACTTATTTTGCTTTTGGTGTTACCTACTGAGTACTTGTCTTTGAATACAAATATACACAAACCGATGTTAGGCTCCCAGACCTAGGAGTAAAAAGCAAAATTAAAATAGAAATGCAACTTTACAAAACAAATAAGTGAAAACACTTTATTCATCCTAACCTATCACTCATTCAATCCGCTGGTTCTTAACCTTGGTTCCACTGTTGAGTAGCTTCTTGAGTAAGTCACTGAGACTCAAGTATATCTAAATTGAAAGAATGATACCTATTTGGAGGGGCTGTTATGGGAATTAAGTAAAATACTGCATGGTAAGTATGGAGCTCACAATATTGATAAATGTCTGTTTCTGTTCCCTTCACACTGCCTCTTGGAATATTCCTTTACCTCTATTACAATTACCACCATCAGAGTGCAGATATTTAATTTATTACACTTTATATCCTTACTGCAAAAAAAATGGCAATGAGGAAAGACTCCAAGCTTACTTCCTTGCAGCCAGCCTGATGCCAATAAGCATTTCCCTTCTAAAATGTCACCTCCTCGATATCACCCTTGCTTGAGGTTTCCAGGAGCCTCTTGCTGTCTGCCTGCCCATGTGGCAGCCGCAGTTCAAAGCCCACCATGGCTTCATTCCATTCCATTTCTATGATTATTCTAAATGTCCCCTGTTTCAGTCAGGGTACCTGTTTGAACTCTTCTTCCTAGAGGCAGGGAAGTCTAACTTAGTTTTCCTGGATTCTTCTTGTTTTGTGCGTGTCTCTCTTCCCACTCTTCCCTTACCGAGCACATCTTTCTCTCTCTATCAAAATCTGTATGAGTCCAGCAAGATTTAGCTGCAGGCCAGCCCCTTCCAGGAAGTGGGCCCTGGCTTTTCCAGTCCACACTTACCTTAGCCTCTCCGTGAGCTCCGATTTCATGGCTGAAGCACGTTGCAATGTATGGAAACCCAAAGGAAATGGTTAGTAAACACTGACTATTATTTTCTTAATTACACAGCTCAAGAGATTGAGTTGGAGCACTTAATCTAGCTCAGACATGGCACCTCTTGAACAAACTGTCTTCCTTTCTCTTTTTCTTTTTTCTGTTTTCCTTCTTGTCTTCCAATAAAAGAATATTCTGCATTGGATATTTTATCTTGATAAGCAAAGTTTAATATTTAACTTGTCTTTTTTTTCCTAAGACATTTTAGTGGCACTTCTTTTCTGTTTTCTAGACTGTTAAATATGCTGTCTTTTAAAAGTTTTTAAACATATTTTCATTTGCATTTTCACAATCTATTTAGTTTAGATCCCTTGTTTTCAATTTACAAAATAAAAAAGAATGCCAATACTCTGTCCTGAAATGGGAGTGGATATTATAGAAAATTTTGTCTTTTATTTCTCCTTTGAAATGGATTTCTAAATTTACTCTGTTAGTAAATGTGCTATCTTAACCTGACCATAAGCTTTGGTGGCATTTTCTCAAGTCAGGATTTAGGATTGCTGAGCTGTATGTTTGAAGCAACATACCCATTAGTTGCAACTTTGTTTTATTTTTTATTCAGAATTATAAAATAATATTTTTAAAGAAACAATGTGCCACAAAGCACAGATGATTTAGTATCCATTTATATTATGAGCTCATAGCATTACATCAGTGTTTTATAGATACGATTTCATATCCCAAGACATTGTAGCAATAAATTCCATATCAGTATCTTTATTTTGTAATTCTTGAGAATGAGAAAACTCAGCATCACATAGTCTTGGGAGGAATGTATTTGAAATAAACAAAAATATTAATTTTGTAGCATTTCTAGAATTTCAATAACTGAAAATTACATCCAAGCAACAGATTCCATAGTTATGACTATATTCTAAATTCAGATAAAATAAAATTTACAAAAGGGACAGAAAAATAGAAAAGATTTGTTTTAATATTGGCTAGTGAAAGTCTGATTGCTCTCATAATTAAGTCTTTAATTATTTGCCATTGTTAAGGTATATACTGCTTAAAAGCTAAGATTTAAAAGGAAAGATCTCCCTCTAATCTGTTACAATTCTATGTCTTTTTTGAACACATGTTTAAATTGAAAATAAAACACGCTCCTTCCACTAATGCTAATGGTCAGATATTTTACCAAGGAGTAGATTGTCAGGCAATCAAGGAAAAGCAAATGGCTTGAATAATCTAAAAACTGATTCATTCATCCAGCAAATGTTTATTGAACATCTGCTGTGGACAGGCACTGTCCTAGGCAGCAGTGATGCAGCTATGAAGAAGACCAAGCAAGTCCTCGCTGTCAAGGAGCTCTCATTCTTTTGGAAGCTGAATGACAATAGATACAATAAGTGAGAAAACAAATAAGCCTACAATTACAACCTGTGGTAGGAGCTTTAATGGGAACGAACTGGGCATGGTGACAAGAGGAGGCACTTCCTCTGAAAGAGTCCGCAGGGAAGTTTGCTCTAAGGGCTAGCAGTGGCATGTAAACTAAGACCTGACAAATAAGAAGGAACCAGCTATGCAAAGGGATGAGGGAAAGCATATGCAAGCACTCCAAGGTGGCAAGCATCATGGCATATGAGAGGACCAAAAAGACAGCCAAATGGCTGAGATGTAAGGAGAGAGGGAGAAAATGGTACAAAATACAATGGGGTTCAATAGGGACCAACTCAACCTGAGTCTTATAAATTGGTGGAAAGTGGTACATTTTATTCTAAGTGCTTTTGGAAAGGAAATACCTGGATGATTTCAAACATTGGAATGACACGATCTGATTTATATTTTTAAAACCTCCCTTTGTTTGCTGTGTTGGAATGGATTGTAGGGGGACCAATGGAAGCGAAGAGACATGCAGAGGCAACTCTAGTCATCCACATGAGTGACAATGGTGGTTTAGATTAGCATGGCAGCAGTGGAGACAGGGTGAGGCGGACGGATTTGAAATATGTTTTGAACATAGAGCCACCAGGCTCACAATGGATAAGAAAAGAGAAATCGAGACTTGAGTTCCTGGATGAGTAGTGGATTCTGTTATCTGAGACTGAAAGGACCGGGGAGGGGCAGGTGGGAAGGCAGGAGAAAATTAATTTTGTACTTGTGCTACTGATTCGTGAGACAAGTGGAGATGCTGAATAGAAAGTTGGCTATCTACATCTGGAGCACAGGAGACAGGTCAGGGATGAAAAGGAGAGTCTGAGAGTCCGCAGCATGTCAATGACCTCTCAAACTTTAGGACAAGATTATTTCCCTAGGGAGACGATGTAGGTAGAGAAGTTGGCCTAGAACGATGTCCTGGGGGTTCTCCAACATATTAGAGATTAAGCGGAAGAGGAGATTCCAGCAGAGAAGACATAAACAACTGCCAGAGAGGTATGAGCAAAACCAGACAAATACAGAGGAAAAGAAATGGGAGGTTTCAATAGAGAAAAAAAAAGTGGTTCAGTGTGTTGAGAGATGGAGGCACGGGGTAAGAGGAGGACTTGCAGGGGGTGATTGGACTTGACAACATGGCAGTTACTCGGGACATGGACAAGAATATTTTAGGAAGAGTCCTGGGGACCGAAACCCTATCACAGCGAGTAAGGAAGTGGACACAAAGCCCATAAATGACTCTGTGGAGAATTTTGCTAGAAAAGGGAGAAGAGCAAGAAGACGGCAGCTAGAACAAGATGTAGGTCAAAGGAGGGGTTTCGTTTGTTTGTATGTTTTGTTTTAAGATGACTGTGAAGCATATTATTAATAGTACGCTTGAAGGCAGTGACCTAGTCAGGCTGTCAGCCTGATGATGCAGGAAGGTGTGTAATTATAGACATGGGGCAGCGTCAATAACAGAGTCGATCACACTACCCAAGTGGAAGCAGGAGCTATCAAACCTAGGGGAGGTCCAAGCTTGACACCTGTATTCTGTAACACATCTTTTGACTTCTGTAATAAAAATACAAAATTTGAATAAATGTGCTGCAATTTTGTTCCTAAAATTCCTAAAATTACAGAGCAATGGTCTTCAACACTCATATTCACAACTTTATAGCTTCCATATCTATTTCTCCTACTTATTATTTGTAGCAGCTCTTAAGCAAGAAGAGACAAGAATCGAAAACTTGTTAAAGCTTAACAAAGCTTAATCCAACATAAAGGAGGGAGCACATTCCCAATACCCCAGACCCTCGCTCACCTTGGGAAATGTCTGGAAGTAAAAGAATTTTTGTCCCTGAAATGAAATAGCTCTAAGTTTAGTGCATGATTAAATGTAAATTCAATTAGCTAAGGAGACATGGAAACTCACAAAAAAGAAAAAGTCAATAAAATGCATTGCATTTTTAGAACAATTATTGAACAACTTCTGACATATGGATAGTGTACTTTTAAAATCATGATTCTACCACACAAATAAGAGCAAGACTTGGATCCAAGAAGATCCCATTGAGCCATCAGGACAACATACAAAAAAATGTATTGTATGGGGACCAAAGGACGTACAGGAAATTGCACATTTTTGCTACAATTTCGGTATAGTGAGTATGAAATGCAGCACTTTCTTGAAGCATAACTAGGAAGTCAAAATGAATTCAAGGGTTAAACACTACTACAAAAACAAATGGTAAGTAGCCAAACTAGTAAGTTTCCGTTCCTGTCTCTGATCTCTCACCAATCTTCCACCACCACCAGAATCTCCCTGTTCTCAACCTTATGATCTGAACTCCCACTTTTCTAATCTAAGGCCTTTGTCTCCACCCATTTCCCAAAGACCAACACATGGGATGAGGGGGTCTAGATAGATACAGAATTTAAAGCCTGACTCAAACTTCTAATTGTAGGCAAATGATTTCACTCTGGTGGCTGGTAAAATAAAGTGGTTACTTAGATAAACTCTGAGTTCTTACCCATTTTCAAAGATTTATCATTTTACAGGTCTTGGGTGGTGACATTGAAGATGTCAAGTTCGTGATTTAAAATGGACTGTTGAATTCCATGTTAATGCATCACTGCACTTAATTAGGAGGTTTTATACATTTCAAATGAGAGCTTAAGATGCATGTGTTGTTTCAACTGAAAAGTTCAATAATACCCAGGTAGAAGAGGTGGCAAATTCTAAGACCCACATATAATTGACTTTTTAACTAGATAATATGCTAATAACAACTTTAATTAAAAATTAGTTCATTCCTTCCCCCTTAGCTTTTTTCATCTATCTTTGCCGTTTGTACACAGGTGAAAGCCACTCAAAAAGAAATAAGGGAAGTAAAGAAGGAAACAGAGTGGGAAGGAGAACCAAAGAAAGAAGAAAGGAGAAAGGGAGGGAAGCTTTTCCCCGACAGTAAGACAAAGCTTGTTAGTGATCCCAACAAGTTTAAAATCTCAAAAATTAGGGTTACCTTGAATGAGCTGCTCTCTTTGCAGAAATAATTAATCAATATTCTGCATGTGGTTATCAGATGAAACTGATATTAATGAATTTCAAGGGCTCTAAGCCTTTGCATGGTCCCCCACAGATTAAGAAGTGGGACCCCCAAAGGGAAGGCATCTGTACAAAATTCATTAGCATGTTGACAGCCTGAAACTTAGGTTTTATGGGCCTCTTTGCTTCTAAAAGTTTATCTTTCTCAGAGGTCAGGATAAAATTCTAGCAACATCAACAAATATGACACCTGAGAATCTAGCTTCACAACTTGTTATTTTGCTGGATGCATGGTGTTCCGGTGACTATGGCTGTGAAATAAGTTACTCTAAAACTTAGTAGCAAAAAGCAACCACTTACTATGTTCTTGGACTCTGTTGGACAGGAATGTGTACAGAACACAGTGGGGACAGCTTGTCTCTGCTCCGTGATGGCTGGGACCTCACAGTGGGGACAGCTTGTCTCTGCTCCGTGATGGCTGGGACCTCACAGTGGGGACAGCTTGTCTCTGCTCCGTGATGGCTGGGGCCTCAGCTGGAATTATCTGAAGACTCCTTCATGCCCTTGTCTAGAGGTTGAGTCTAGCTGTTGGCCAAGAATCTAGCTGGTTCTGTCAGCTCAGATACCTCTACTTGCAGCTGGGTTCCAAAGGTGAGTGCATTGGGAGAGAAATAGAGAGGGAAAGAGGAAAAGGAATGGGAGAGAGAGCGGGTAAGGGAACATGAGAGGGAGAACCAAGGGAGAAACTGTATTGCCTTTTATGACCTTGTCCTGGAAGTCATCTAGTTTTGCTTCCAGGGTATTCTGTTTATTAGCAGTCAGTCGGTCGGTCACTAAACCCTGTCCCTATTCTAGAGGGGGAATTTAGACTCCTACCTCTCAATGGAAGCGTGTTGACATCACATTATAACTAAAGCATGTGGGATGGGATATGTTTTTCTGTGGAAATACTTGAAAAACACAATCTGCCAAAAATAGGTAACTCCGTATTGAAACTGGTTTATTGGCTTGTCCATCTAGACACTGCTCCTAGTATCCTCCATCTGCCTAGTACAGTGAAAAATGTTTTGTTGTTTCTGTTTCTCAGGGACAAAGGGACAGATTCTTGTGACCTTAAAGAATCTGAGCCTGGAGCTAACACTTCAACTCTTACCTTGTAAATGGCTACACAAAGAATCTGCCCTGAATGTACAGGAAACTTTGACAGATTGTTTGACTGTGAGGCTATTCAGGAGGACCAGGAAAGAGTGATGTTTTTGTAAAATGTCTGAAAAATATTTTTATTATTCTAGGACTTTATTCAGAAGTCTCAATATTATATTTTAATGTATAGACATGTATACTGATTTAGTGATATAAATATGTAGAGCTTTAAGCTGCCTTTCATTGCACAGTTCTCAGTACCTAGGAAGTCTGAGAAACACATTACTGCTCATGCAAAATTAAATTTCATAAGATAGCAAAGAATAGTACCAAGGTTTAATCAATAGGATAATGTTATGGGTCCAATTGTGTACCCCCTAAAAATATGTTGAAGTTCTAAGTTCCAGTACCACAGAATGGGGATCTTACTTAAAAATATGAACATTACAGTCACAATTAGTTACAAGGTCACGTTGAATTAGGGTGGGCTCTTAATCCAGTATGACTGTGTCCTTATAAAATGACAGATACACAGAAGGAACATGGCCATGTGAAGATACAGACACACAAATAGAACATTATGTAAAGATGGAGGCAAAGATTAGAGTGATACATCTACAAGTCAAAGAAGACCTGGGACTATCATGGACCAGAAGAGACAAAGAAGGATCCTTCCCTACAGGCTTTGGGGTGTGGGGCACAGCCCTGCCAACACCTTGATCTTGGACTTCCAGGCTCCAGAACTTGAGACAATAAGTTTCTGTTGTTTTAAGCCACCCAGTCTGTGGTACTTTGTTATAATAGCCCGAGAAAATGAATAGAGGTAGAAAGTAATCTCTTTGTTTCTTCTTATGATAAAACAGATTAATAGATTTCTAGCTCCCTTGAGGTTTGGGCTTTTAAAAGAGACATTTCTTATATCTTATGAGAATCATGATATTGTCATTTAATGTTTGGCTTCCTACTTCTGTGACAAGCTTATGTTTCTTCCTTCCATTGCAATAAATGTTAAGTTCCTCCAAGGCACCCTATTTGCATTTAAGGAAGCTATTTCATTGCTTTTTTCCCTCATGAAATCTGCAATCTTTTGAACAGGAAGTTTCCTAAACTTCCATAGCACCATATCTGTGCAATTTTTTCTCATCCTTCCTCATATGTCTGTGGTTATTTACACGAATGACATCTTCTTTAGTGTGTAAAGCACTGGATAGAAGGGTTGAGGCTTTTAGATCTTAGTACAGTATTTCCCATTGCACTTAAGACAGCACCTTGTATTTAATAAGTGTTGAATAAATATTTAAATATTGCCTGAAAAGTTTTATGAGAGTTTATGTCATGAAGGTGTCCCAGAGCAAACTTACAAGTGTGTTTGGATTGGAAGATAATGATCGAGCTCTTTGCTACCAGTCATTGCTTGGCTGGGTCTCAAGAGCACTGCTCACAACATACTCAGTGTGTATGGAGCCCCTAGAACTTTGCAATGATGTGTCCCTTAACCACCTAAACCTTTCATTGTACATCCTTCACTGCACACTCTTAAAGTATGAGGCTCATAAAAAAATGCCTAACAGAATGATTAAGGTCTGCTATGTGCCAGGTACCTCAGGTTCTATGTTGCCCCACTCAGATCTCTCTTCAAAAGAACTTACTACTGGGGGCAGAGCCCCAAGCTGCTGCTTTGGACACCCCACAGCATTCATGGCAGGCCACAGTTCTAGATTGCTCCCAGCCAGTGACTTAGCAACATGGGCACACTAAACCAGGCCATTCATGCTCCTTACCAGTTTCTTTCATCCATCGAACTCCATACCCATTGGCCTGGCCAAGATGTCCTCAGATCTGTGTGGTGTTGGAGGCTCTTCCCACCCAGTCCTTCCTTCCCTCTCTCCTCTCTCTTATTTCACACCTGCATCTCAGTCTGAAGGCTTTCCCTGCCCACTCTTCTTGCTTCTGCCCCTTTGATTCTCCACAGGGGTCACTCCCAATAAATCTCATGCATGTCTAATCTCACCTTGGCGGTTGCTTCTCAAAAGACACAGGTTCAAATCCTAGCTCATTTATTTGTAATTTCAAGGTGTGACTCAGGGAAAATAATTCAACTCTTTTTTTGGGGCGGGGGGCCTCAGTTTCTTCATTTTCAAAAAGAGGAAAATAATAGCATCTACTTAATATGGCTGTTGTAAAAATGAACTTATGTGCAAAGCATTTAGAACAGTGTCCATGCAGGGAACACGCTGTGTTAGAGATCATAAATGCTTCAGTGAGTGACCTGGAAAGGTATTTGACCAATGTGTGATGAATGCTAAATCCCTGTTAGAAGCAAAACATCATTATTACTTCAATTACCAACAAAAAGTATTCTTGACTCTGTGTTATGTGGATAACATTAATTCTCTACTCCACTTGACGGATATTGCTACATTCTTAATCTCCAGATTGACCTGAGGAACAGCACTCTGAAGTTATTCTAGGATAATTCTAAGCATTCCATTATTTTTAAAAAAATAAAGAAATTATATTAGTTAAAATCAAATCTCATGCTTAGGCCTTTATTTACTTGTTCTTATTTCTTTCCCCTCGGTGAAAAAGAAGAATTGCTCTCGTCCTGTTTATGACAGTTAGGAAAAGTATGTCTCTACTCAATTCCCCTTTTCTCTAGACTAAACATTCCCAGTTCTCCTCTTGCTTTCTTTTTGATCTTCATTTCCAAATTATTTATCACTTGTGCTCGCTTTCCCTGAATGCTCTCCAGAGTTCCAAAATGTTGAGCCATTGAAGAAAGTTCTCCAAAAGTGGTTTAAGCGATTGCAAATAGAAGCAACAGAACTTTGCCTGTCTTTTCCTCAAGGCCTGTAATTAATAAAACGCAAGGAAGGCAGTTTCTTCCTTTAATTTATAACTTCACTTTATTGGGCAGAAAGTCATAGATTATAAGGAATTAGGCAGAGGAGACTGTTTTTGTGTCTGGGTATATATAGGTAGTATCAACGAAATTCAGTATGAAGAGACCCTATTCCTAATTGTAAAAAAAATGCATTTGTTTATCATTGTTAATAGTTAATTTGAAAGGCTTAATATTATATTTAATTAATATATCACTTGCTGGTAACCATATAACTGAGAGAAATTTTCAGGGGCCAGACTTAAAGTAAAACATGCTCTAAAGATTTGTTTAAAAGGAAAAACGATAAAGAACCCATCAATTATACCTAGCATTTTGTTCCATAATGCATTCTTTTTGGCAGTGAAACAATTTCATGGTGCCAACATAAAAGCCTTGATTAAATCGTTTTGTTTTGAATCCTATTTTTAAGCAAGCACTACCTTTGTGTTACTGTTCTTTATGAATCAGACCTGTTTTTATTTTTTCTCCATTTACTGAGAGTGAATGTAAAGCACAGTTTTCACAGCCACCAGAGTTCTGGTTTGTGGCACTCGCAAGCAGAATAATCACAGCTAATACATGCGGACTGTATTGGTGGTCTCTGATGCATATGTTGGTATCTGTGACAGGTAGAGTCTAGCTCACAAGCTACCAGGCTCACAACACAATGCCTGGCCCTGTGTCAATTCTGTGAATCCATGGAAACAAAGTGGAGAAGCTTGAATTTCATCCACAGAGTCATGGAGAACACATGGGTTTTCCGAGACTGGCCAAAATAGTCTCTAGGCATTTTCCCCTTTCTTTTTGACATCAGGATTATCCAGAGACGCTTCCCAACAAACTAAGCTCAGTTAGCCATGCTTCATTCAGATTCAAAAGCTTGGCCTTACCTCTAAGTAAAATAAATGGAAGTCAACCACTCAAAGAGGGAAATCAGAGACTCGGGTCACCCTAGGAAATGACAACAGCAAGAGTATAGCAGGGGACAGGAAAGCCACAAGACAATGAGTCTTAAGGCTTCCTACACCTAACAGAGCTGTGCTTTTAAAAGCTTGTTATCTGAAACTAACAGGGGATTCAGAGAAAATTAGTTTGACATTCTGAGGCCCTAGTGTTACAAAAAAAAAAAAAAAAAAAAAAAAAAAAAAAAAAAAAAAAAAAAAAAAAAAAAAAAAAAAAAAAAACTAAACTAAAAAGAACATGTGCTCTGAAAAAACAACAGAAACTGAAACTAAAATTAAAAATTTAATTACAAATACTTACACACACATCCCTCTCATGAACTTCCCACCTGTCCTGTATCACTCTCCTCAAAGGAGGCTCTGGAAGAGAATCAACAGATCAGAGATGTAAACACCAAAGGAAAGAATAAGACCTTCTTGGTTAAGTTTAGGCCCGTTAGTCTAACTTGATTTCACATACTTAAAAATCACGCTGAATTCATGTTGGAATGTCTGCAACCAGTCATTTTCCCCAGTTAGGAACAAAGCTAGGAATGGGAATAAGAATGCAAAGCAACCAAAAGTCATTTAGAATAAGGTAACCTAAGAATCATAGGATTTAGTAAGAATCTATGGAGTCAGAGAATCATTTTCCCATCCACCCCATTCATATGATTGACAAGATTCCAACTCTGTCTTTGTTCTTTCTATTATTTGTCTCTCTCCTTTCTGGAAACCTATGTAAGTCAAATTCAGGGGTATGGAAGGTGGGCTGAGAATGAGGACCCTTGAGGCTTGAACTTAGCACTGATACAAGCTGTGTGATTCTGATCTCAGATTCTTCAGGAGTAAAGCAAAAGGCCTAAGCCTTTCACTAAACTAGATGGTCCCTGTCTCTGAAGGCTGCCATAGCAAAGTACTATATGCTGGGAGGTTTAAACAACAGAAATTAATTTTCTCACAGTTCTGGAGGCTGGATGTTCAAGATCAAGGCTTTGGCAGGGTCGGTTTCTCCTGAGACTTCTGTCCTTGGCTTGTAGATGGCTGTCTTCTCCCTGTGTCCGCACAGGGTCTTTCCTCTGTGTGTGTGTCTCTGTCCTAATCTCTTCTTCTTATAAGGACATTAGTCAGATTGGATTTGGGCTTACCCATATGACCTCATTTTACCTTAATTACCTCTTTAAAGACCCTATTTCCAAATTCAGTCACATTCTGAGGTATTGGGGGTTAGGACTTCAACATATTAATATGAATTTTGGAGAAGATACAATTCAGACCATAACAGCCTCCAAGATATATTTCAGTTCCAGAGTTCTCAAATTGTTTTTCTCTTTCAAGTACTGACTTTTTATTATTTGTCTTCCCAATCCTAACAGGGAAGATTTAGCCTGTTATTTTTATGAAAAAAACTGCAAAGGACTGAGGTTGTAATTTTCAACTGTGGTAACCTTGGTCCCTTTAAGTTAAAGCTATTCTATAGGGAAGAGAGCACTGTTCCAGAGAATCTGTGGAACTATAAATTTTCTGTAATTTTTCTAAATATGGGACCATTGAGACTGTGGCCATTGGAGACTCTTCCTTAAGGACAGGGAACCCTGAGAATTTTCAAGGACTATTTTTTTCAAGGACATCAATGCTTCCACCTTAATCTGTCTTTGAGACGAATGACTAATCCTATGTGTTGGCTATGTTCTTTCAGACTGCAAGAGACAGAATTGTGCATTGTGCTTGTTAATTCTGGTCCATTCAATACATTTTATTTTGTGCACTTACTGTATTTGTGATGACTGAGTAATGGGGAAGAATTCCAGATAACACCGTGGGTTGGGCTTAGATGAATAAGAGAATACATGTGCAGATGCACAAACCTTACTTCTTATACCCAGTGAGATGCCAAGATCTGTTGATTCAACATGCATAATGTCTCCCAGATTTATTCTTCTTCTTCATTCCCACTACCCTGGTAGAACTCCTTGCTACCTTAGATGTGCCCTAGTGATTAATGAGCTGAGTTCTGAGCTGCTCTTGGCACTTCCAGGGAGATTCAGCAGGGACTTCTGTGGGTGGGAAGGCAAGAAAGTGGTGAGTCCCCTTGGCAAGGTCCATTCCTGCCTCTTCATTTTAACAAGGTCAATTCCACTTGTATCTGTCTTATGTGGATTTTTTTTTAATTTGAAGAAAACAACACCGACTCAGATATTGATTCTGCCCCATCTTTCATTTCTCTATGTCAAGAGTGCCCTCCCTACAATCCACCTTAGAATCAGCTTTCAGATTATTTATCCCAAAGCACATTTCTGATCATGTCATATTCCATTATGTGGAAATGCACTTCCCAGTATAGTAGCCATTGGCTATATGTGACTTATGTCATATGACATATGTAAATTAGTTAAAATAAATTAAATTAAAAATTCAGTTCCTTAGTTGCACTTGCCACATTTCAAATGTTCAATAGCCACATGTATCTAGTGGCCGCCATATTGCACAGCTCATTATTTACAACATTTCCATCACTGTGCCCTTTCTTTTGGGCAGAGCTGGCCTACATAACTGATAAAAGTTTCTGATTTTGGCTTTAGGACTTAAACCTATCCTTGCTGGGCCCCTCTGCTGCTGTTTTCCTTCATGCAATGCTGCTGTAAGACTGAACTCTTCTCAGACATAGCTACTCGCTTCCTGCCCTCAGGCCTCTGCTTACCCAGCTCCATGTAGAGTATCTTTTGCTCCAACACTGAACACCCAAATCCTATTCCCCCCATTTAAGGCCTCTCCTCCATGAAGTCCTTTCTAATTTCCCAACTCAAAGGAATTCTCTCTTCCTGTGAACTTTCACAGGATTTTAGATGAAGCACTCTAATGTCATCCACTACATTTCTTCTAGAATTGTAACTATCTGTGCATATGTTTTAGTTTGACTTGCTAGGGGTTCCTCTGGAAGCTGATTCTGAGACAAGAATTCAAATGTGAATCGTGTAGGTGAGAGGTAATCCCAGGAATCACCAATAGGGAAGGGGGTTAGTAATACTGGAAGATAAGAAAATCAATCAAGGATGCATTATCAATTCAGTTGCTGCTGTGGAAGACCAGGGCTCAATCCCACTGGAGTACATGTTGAACACAGTTATCCCAACCTAGGTCAAGGAGGCTGGGGTATTTATTCACCAAAGCCTTGCCCATTTTTTAGGAGGGCTGCTTCCAGGGAAAATAATTCTTGGGAATTTCCATTTTGTCCTACATTCAAGCCAAGCACGCTTGGCCAGAAAAGAAAATCCCTCCAGCTTAGAGTTGCAGATACTCACAGCAAGAAGCCTTTCTTGCATAGCAGTGGATGCTGAGTGGTATGAGCAGGCTGCCAGCTGCATCTGCTACTGCACCCGGCAAACTGGAAAGTGGGCCCTTGAGGCCTCAGGCCATCTGAGTCATTTATGTGTGTCCTCCTCAGTGACCTAACATGGGTAATCAGAAAATGGTTGTTCAGTGAATGAATACTTTATCCCAAGGTTATTAGGTACTAGAGAAGAATTCTTAATGGAACCCAGTTGTTTGGATGCCTGAAGTCACTCACTGCCAATGGAGATGATCTCTGAATAGACCCATACTTAGGGTTTTCTGTTGACTTTGATGTTCAGTACTTATGGACCAAATTGTACAAGTGGGGAAATCTACTTAACCAGACTGTACAGGAGCTTTGGGATTGCTTCAGAAGCTCCTCTGGGCCAAGGAGGTTTTATCTAGACAGGAATACTTGGTGGAACCTCTACTGCAGCACTTGCTTCTAGCTCTGATGATGCCTTTGTCACGGCCACCAAAGGAACAAGACTTCCATTTCGGCAATGATTTGGTATAATCGGTCCTCTGTGTCAGTCAGGAGAGGTAAGGGAACAGTGTAAGACTTAAGAACCCAGCAGAAAAGAGGGTGCATTTGCATGACATATGTGTGTATATGAGTGTATGTGTATGTGCATGGTGTGTGTGTGATATGTATATGTGGTTTGGTGTGTATATATGTGTGTGATGTGTGTAGGACTGTATGTGTGTGGTGCTTGCACGTGTGCTGAGAGTCATTAAGGGCACATGTCACAGCCCTCCAGTATGGCAGAGGGCAGGCTTCCCACCACATCCTGGTGTGGACCCTGATAGCAGGGCTGCTGCAACACAGGCATCCTGTGCCCACAGCCCACTTTGCTCCTGACTCTCACAAACAAGGAACCATGCAGAGTAGAGAGCTTCCATGCCAGCAGTGCTTATGGAGCTCTTTTAAACACAGCTGAAAATGTCCTTGAATAAACATGTTATATGGCCCTGACCTCCCTGCTGTCATTTACCATCTCTACAAATTGCACACTTAAACAGCAAGAATGAACTCTCAGCCTCCCTCTTCAATTATTAGAGTTTAACTCCTACCAATCTGTGACATTTTAATGGGAAGTAGCTTCCAGATGACTAATGCCCATGACTAGACTTTTGGATTTATAAGGCATGGCAGTGACGTCTCAGAAAGATCATGTAGAATGTGATCAGGAATTAGCCCTAGACTTGCCCAGGAGAAGGGTGTGCTTAAAGGCAGGACTGGCTGACAGCTGAGGTTTCAGGAAGAAAACAAGGGACATCATGAGTATGTTCCTTGCTTTATCCAAGGGCATCTCCCAGTGATGAAAGGCTCACAGATGATGCCAGGGGCCCACCTTAAGCATTCAGATGTCCCCAGAGGAGGGGAAAATGGCAATAGGAAATTCCAGTGAATGATGCATGGAAGGCCAGGCAAGATGAACCTGGTGTACAGGGTCCCAGCCACTGTGACAAATTCGTTTCCAAAGAGAAACCTGGTAAGAGGTGGGGCTAGATGGATGATGAAGTAGAAACTCAGAACAGGTGTTGAACTGGAAGTCCAGACTGTGGCTCCAAGCATAATTCCTGAGGTTGAATCATAGCCTGCAGAGTCTAATTCCCCGAATACTCATCGCCCAGTACCAGATCTATACTCACTTGGGGAAGTTATACAACCTCTCTTGGGCCTCAGTATTCTTATCTTTAAGATAAAGATGGTAAAAGTGTCTGTTGTCAGAATTAAAGGATTGTCCTCATCATAAACACTCACTAGAGGGCAGCTATTATTAGGGATGCAGGATCTCAGTGTATAGCTCTCAGATACCCTAGTCAAATCTGTAGTAAATGCATTTCAGGATGGAACATGGCAGCCAGTAATCAGGGTTATTTGCTCAGTCAAATTACAGTTGAAAATCTAGTTACATACTAGATTTGTTGGTTTGGGTTTCAAATTGCTTAAGCAATACAAGGCTACTTTGGGAACTAGTGTGGGTTGAGCTTGCTGGTGTGGGGATCAGTGGATCCTAGGTTTGGGACGGGAAAGGCAGTGTGGGGAGAGATTGTTTGGGTATGGGATTGGGGCCTCTCAGACAGTTCTTGAAAAATTATGAAGTAAAACTGAGAATAGGGCAAGATAAAGTATAAGAAGAATGAAAATAGCCTCTCTGGAATAATTTGAGAGACATTGCAACCACACCATCTCCAAATACCACTGCCGTCCCACACTGCAGAATTCCTGTCTGGAATTCCAACTGCTGGCTCTCTTGGTTAGGCAACCAGGAAAGGATACTTGTCTCCAGATGGTGATTATTAAAATGTGTCTGTTACCAGGAGGCAGGGAGGTTCAGGGGTCCTGGAATGGGTGCCATCCTTTGCTCTGTTCTATTCCTTCTATTGGCACATTGTTCTATAAAGATGGACCCTGTTGGGATAACACACGAAACAGGCAGGCTTCCTGGTTGCAAATAAAGTCACTTGAGTTCTTTATTTGCTATAACTACTTTAGTCCTTGGTCAGCATTCACATATGGTCTAGCAAACCTCCCCCGGTGTCTCCTCTTAATTACAACCACAGAGGACAGATTCTTCTAGGAACAACACCATGTTCAGGTTCTCCTCCTCCTCATGCTGTCAGAGCATTTGAATTTGCAAGCATCAGAAGAGAAATACCAAATGTATACTCCCCTAACAGAGCCAATCTTCTCCCACCGTTAGCGTTTGAAATGGCCATTTGAGCAGGTTTCATGAAAAACCGATAGACACATGCCCTGCTTTACCAAACCACAGTGAAGCAAAGTTTGGTCAGGGTTCTAAAGAGAGGAGGGAAAGAATGGGAGAAAAGGAGCCAGGAAAGGAAAAGATGATTGTGGTGGTTGGTGATTGAGTAAACGATCTGCCTCCAGGTGGTCGATTTCTAATCCAGCTCGTTGGCACCCTCCGTTATGTCAAAAAATTCCATGTGTCATGGAATAATTTTGCAAGGCTTCATTTTGCAAAGTTACAGGAACAGGGAATAGTTTAGGGAGCTGAGTTGTCTAGATGTCCAGAAAGAGATGCAGTCAGCCTGCCTCTGAGGACATTCTAACGTTGGCAGGTGGAGTGGAAGGGTGTGAAATATGCCACTTTGCTAGGAAAAGGGACAGAGCCTTGGCACTGTGCTTCTGCTTTGTATTTCCTTCCCAACCTCAGCAAGCTGTCTCCCCCGCAGAAGGGTTGTCACACTGGAAAACTCCATCTAGTGACTCTGTCCCTTGGAAACATGCCCATTTGAAAAAGTACTACCTGGCTTAAAGATTCTAAATCCTGCCTTAATCCACTTCAGATTAAATTATTGCCAAAAAAGGTAAGTAAAATTTAGGATCTTTCATCTGTGAAATCAGGGTGCCAAGATGCCCAAGTACCCATCGTAAGGTCAGATGTGTCTGGGCATTTCTGGGAGTGGGGGTGATCAGGTGGGCTCGTTGTGGAGTTTTATTTGCCTGAGGAGTGAATGGCTTAGGAGGAGGAAGTCACCCCCAGGTAGAGTGCACAGATTTGGGCCACAGAACACAGTCTTTCATCATTTTGGGGGAGGCTGGGAGGACAGCCACTGTATGTCTGACCAGCCCCTCACAGACTTGAGAAGGGACCCTTAGAAGATGAGCCCTTAGAAGATGAAATGGGAATAAGGAAAACAGCTATAGGGATACAGAAGGCTCCCCCTACCCCAGCATAGCCCTGTCACTGTACTGACAGGCTACTGAGAACATGGGACAAAGTAGCAGCCATTTATGGGGAGTGCTAAGGCACTTCCCAGCAGTGACCAGGAAGTCCTGCTGTCGGTGTCAGTGACCTGCGTGACACAGCCACGTACCTTCTAAAGAGTGCAGTGGGCTTGTCACCATTGCTACTGCAGATTCACAAGCTGTTTCGGGAAGCCAGGAGGGCTTCTTAGAAGCCTGTGCCTGGTTCTCCTGGGGAATTTCCAGAACTAGCTGGGAGAGATTGGAGACGTTCTGGGGCTCTCATAGTCCACAATTTGTCGTTAAACGGAATAGGACAGCCTTTGCAATTACTAGTGTGTCACAGAAAAATGTCACATGCATATCCTGGGAGCATAAATTGATGGGACATTGCCGTAATTTAAACACAAGACTCAGTCTTATCACTGATAGACATGTGCTAGGTAGAAACATGATTCTACTGATTTACCATACCATTATGTTTGGCTTGGTTTTGTTTTAATCCCAGCATAGGATAGTGGGTTGAGTTGATCAACCGTGCTATCTCCCTCCATTCTCCTTGTGGCTGATCAGCAAGATTGCAGGTCAGCTATGGCTGGGGGTCCATTCAAAGTTATAGGACCCTCAAAGAGCCAGCTCTTCAGAGTTCAAGCTACTCCCACGCTTTTCTCCCCTTGATTTATACTCTTCTAGGCAGCAAAATCTTGACCTTCTAGTCAGGCAAGCTGACCACAAAACCTTTATTCTCAGGACCACTGCTCTATTCAAGCCCCAACCATCCTGGAGCCACCTCAGGGAAGCGGCCTTCGAGAGTTACACAGACACTGGCAGATCATCACAAGTGCGGGCCGCCAGCCTTCTCAGGTTACTGGAATGCCTGTGGGTAGAGCCTGCTTCGCTTCGTTATTTGTCAGAAAAGGGGGAGATACAATGCATTTTGTTCAGGCAATTCATTTTAAGGAATTTGGTTTCCAGATTTCCTGCAACTGGAATCACAGCCCATTTCACAGTTACTATTCATCCTGTATATACAAAACAAAGAACTAGAAAACATAGAAACTTCAAAAATCTTTAAGCTAAAATGGTGGTACAAATGTTATCTGAGTCCTGTAAATCGGCATTCAGAAATATCTTCTTACTGTCAGAAATGAACTGCAACCCAGAGACTGCTTACACAGTGTTTCTATTAATAGATAATGGCAGAGATTAGGCAAAGCATTGTTTAAAATCATAGATTTGCAGATCTCTTCTCCTTTTCAGGGATTAAGGAAAATATAACCTGCTCTGTTGCATTTAAAAAGAAAAAAAACAATAGGATTTTCTTGTCTTTTGTCTGCACATCCTGCCTGGGGCAGAGTTATTCATCAAAATAAGCCTTCTTGTGTTTCAGAATTTGTTTATGGAGCATTCTCTAACATAGCTTCCTTATATATGGTAGTCTTGGTTCTGAAGCCTTTTTTCCATTTTGTCGAGTTCACCTTCTGAAAGGGACAGTGAAAAATTAGGGACTGGCTCCACCTGGTGCTTTGGTTAGAAAACTACACCTTCATGTGTGAGGCCTCTCTGTCGATGCAGTCTACCCTCCAGTGCACGGAAACACAGTACAAATACTAATTAAATACTACTTAAAAATACTAAAACGACAAAATACTAAAACTACCCCTCAAAAATGACGAATTAATGTACTTGCCAAGCATTGTGCTAAGGACCGAGTCTGTTGCTGTAAAACAAATCATCTTAAAACATAAGGCCTTAAAACAACCACCATCATTTGTCATCTCCCACAGTGTCTGTGGGCCGGCAATTCGGGAGCATCTTCGTTGCATGGCTCTGGCTGGAGTTTTCGTTCGCATGAGGTTGCAGGTAGTGGGGCCTGGGGTCATCTCAAAGCCTCGTTTGCTCCCTGTCTGGTGCCTGAGCTGATGAGACTGGACAGGCTGGGGTGGGAACATCCTGCGCCTCTTCTGTCTCTATGTCATTCCTTTCTAGGGTTTCTCTAACATGACCAAACTTGTTTGACGTTGGCTCAGGACATCCAAGGTGGTGTCCCAAGAAAGGGAGCCAGGAGGAAGCTGTATTGCTTTTTATGACCCAGCCTCAGAAGTCATGAAGCATCACTTTCTCTGTGTTCTATTGATGGAGGCATTTACAAAGGTCCACCCAGGCTCAAGGGGAGGGAACACAGCCCCCACCCTTCACTGCAGGAATGTCAGTGTCACATTGGAAGAGCACGTGGGATGGGATATATATTTGTGTGGCCATCTTTGTAAAAATATTAACCACCACAATTGTTTTATTTAATTTTCCCCCAAACTACATGAAGTTGCTGTTATCATTATCCCAATTTTACTCTTAAGTGAAAGTGGTCAAGAGACATTAAAAATCTTCTCCCTATGCCTTTTCAATGTCATACTAGGACATTGTCTAATAAGCCACCTAAAGTGCTATCTATGCATGATTTTCAGTGTTGGCACTAGTGACGTTTTAGGCCAGGTAATAGTTGCGGAAGGTTGTGCTTGCATGGCGGATTCCTTAGCAGCATCCCTGGCTTCTACCTTCTAGATACTAGTAGCAACCCTTCATCCTCCTAGTTGTGATCATCAAAAATGTCTTCAGACATTGTCAGATATCTCTGGGGGGCAAACTTGCCTCCAGTTGAGAAGCACTGTTTTAGGGGAAGGTAACTTTGTTTGATTACTTACTATTGATTAGGGTGAGACTCTGTAAAGTTAATGTTGACTTGTAGAAGATCATTATGTTGCAATTTATTTCTGTCCAGTAGAAAACATAAAACCTACAGATTACAGTTTTATTACCTTACAGGGCATCTAACTTGCAATCTTATTCTAGCACTCTTTTTGTTCACTGATTGTATGTAATAGTTTTTCTTCCCTTTCTTTGAACTATCATTGTCATCACGCTGGTTTCCTCATTAAAGAGCTAAGTAAATGTTTGACACATGCTCACATGTGTGTGTATGTGCTCACACACACAAACACACACACACACACACACACACACACACACACACACACACACCCCAATTTCTTGGCAGAAAACAGAGTGAAAATTCTCTCTAAAGTGTAGGCATGGCAGCTCTTTGGATCTCCCTTCAAGAAAAAACTTGCAGATCACCTGTGAGGGGCACCATTGCCTTGGTGGCAGAACCTCTGGTTGCTCAAGCAACTGAGCTGAGGCCATGCTTTCCTGGGCAGCCCCTCACCAATGAATGAGCACGGGCAGGGTGCCAGGGCCTGGCCATCTTCGTTCACTGTAGAACTCCTCTAACAGGCAGTCTGCTCTGGAGCTGCCTGTTGGGCTGGTTGCGACTTTCGCAGGTCAGCACTGCAGTTTGACACCCTTCCTAACTAATCCTTCTTCCTTCCCCCTCATCTTTCAAGTGTGACACACTTACATCATGGCCTGCCCTCTGCTACAGAGGCTTTTGTGCTTTAGGCACTATGCAAAGCTGACAACCATCATGTTGCCCAATTTGTGGGCTGGAACGGCATTCTTAGGTGTGGCTTAAGTTGCCACCAAAACTCAGAGAGGCCTACCAGGTATTGCGCTTCCTTCTCTTAGGTAGGGGATATTAGATGCAGCAATTTCTCTTTTGCTTTGGAGGGGATATTCCAGCATGAACCTAACCAGTGGATTGCTTAAAAACCTCACCGAAGAGGCAGGTCCCTGATCTTTACAACTTTTATCTTTTCCTCTCCGAAGCACAGGCGTTTTTCCAAGGCCTGCGGCATACTAGCCACCTCTTGCTTCTTGTGGCCCATGAGCAGGATGCCATGGATGCAATGGATGAGTTTGATGTTCTGTGGGTTCAGGTGATCAAAATCACTTCAGATGCTATTATAGCAGAGAGTGGCTGAGTTAATAGGCCTCTGAGGCAAAACCGTAAATGAATATTGTAGTCTGTCCCACAGGAACGTGAACTGTTCCTGATCCTCTTCTCTAATCTGGATAGAAAAGGTACAGTCACCAAATCAATGACCACATACCGTGGACCTGTGTCCTTACTGAAATGCTCTGGCTGTGGTCTGGCATGGCAGCTGCAATCAGGACTGCCACGTGGTTAAACTTGTAGCAGTCTGTTGTCATTCTCCAGAGTTAATCCAGTCCCTCTAGGGGAAACTGGCAACTAAAAAAGAGATATGATAGGGACAACTAATCCTTGTTTGGTATGTACTACCTTTCTTGGGGGACAGTTTCCTAAGTTTCCTTTTGACCTTCCCTGTTATGGTAGCACTTCCTCATGGACCAAGGAACAAATATAGGAGTTACTCCAACTGCCAAGTATATCCTTTCCAATTACATATGGAAATGGGGAAATGACCACTGGATGAGTCTACAGATTCCCTGGGCCCATTATGTGCCAGACCTTAGCCAGAACTCCATTATTACCTGATTCCTATAAGGTACTTTGGGTCTCTAGGTATCAAAGTCAACTCAGAACCTATGTGCAATAGCCTGGGCCTTCCCCTTTCCCTAGTATACTGTCACCCGAGGAAATGGTTGTAGGTCCCTTGGGGAAGGATGAGGCAAATCATTGCAGTGTATACTTGTTGCACTGTTGCAGGGTACTTCTTTTGAGTGACCTGGCGAATCCATCTCTTCAGTCAGTGGATTTTGAATCTGAAAATCGGCTCTGTTGTGGCAACCAAGCAAAGGATCACGATTTTCATTGGGGCAATTGCTCTCAGCCATTCTTGCCCTTTTCCGGTTGTAGACGTTAAGCATCACCTTGTTGGTGGGGATGCCGTGCTCTATCATCCATCTCTCCAACTTTTTGAAGGTCCATCCCTCTTTGATGTCTTTCTGGCATTTCCAGTTTTTACAGTAATTGTGGACTCTGGGCTTCTAGCAGTTAAATGTCACCTCTTGGTCTCCATCCTTTCAGGGTCTTACCATTCTCATGAATATTAATGACCTAGCTCTGTGACAGCAACTGTTGAATTTAGTGAGGCCACCAGAGACATTATTCTGATGTTTTGGAGAATAAGCCTTCCTGGGGAATATAATCCTCTGGTGAGTGTCCTGAGCCTCACATAACATATCCATTCTAGCATGTCTCATCTCTTTATTCCTTCCCCTAGCATCTGCCAAGAACACTGAGGCTTTTTCATTTAATCATTGGTTGGGAGTAGCTGTAGGAAGTGTGGCTTTTATAATAGCATGAAAGTGGTGGAATAGCCCAAGAGGCAACAGCTGTGCCATAAGTCAGTTATGCTCCCTGAAGCAGCAGCCCCATGTGGCACATTGTCAATATGTAAAAGCAGGACATACATGATTTACTTTAAAAAAAAAATCCCTTTGGGAACAACATGGGGCAAAGTCAGTAAAATATTAACTTTCTAGGTACTTCATAGGTATTTTAATAAATGTGAAGGGAGATAACACTTATTGAGCATTTATTATACACCAGGCACTCTATTAAGCACATGGTATTATATTATCTCACTGTGTAGTTATTATCAGCCTCATTTTACAGTTGAGCAAATGGAATACAATGCAACTAAGGAAACTGTTCAAATTCACAAAGTAAGTTAAGTGGGAAAGATGGGATTGGAACCAGGTCTGACCAAATCCATAGCTGTAATCACTCTTTAATTCATTGCACCAGTGTTTTTTAGTTTTAAATAGAGATTTTGCACATATTTTATTAGATTTATAGCTAAATATTTCATTTTTTGATGCTATTATAGATGAAACTAGTTTTTAATTCCATTTCAATTATTCATTGCCAGTGTATGGAAATACAATTGACCTTGTATTCTAAAATATTACTAAACTAAATTAAAAATTTTATAACATTTTTTATAGATTATGGAATTTTCTATGTAGATAATATGTCATTTGTAAGTAGAAACAGTTTTATTTCTTTCTTCCCAATCTGTATGTCGTTTTATTTCTCTTTCTTGTCTTATTACACTAGCTAAGAACTCTAGTATGACATCAATTAGGAGTGGTAAGAGCAGATATCTTGCTTTTTTGTTTCAATTTTAGGAAGAAAGCTTTCAATACATGATTATTAAGTATGATAGCTTTGGGTTTGTTGTAGATGCACTATATCTAATTGTAGAAATTTCCTCCTATTCTTAGATTGCTGAGCATTTTATCTTTTTAAAATCATGTATGGACATTGAATTTTGCCAAATATTTCTTCATTAGCTATTTTTCTTTTTTTTTTTTTTTGAGACAGAGTCTCACTCTCTTGCCTGGGACGAGTGCCATGGCGTCAGCCTAGCTCACAGCAACCTCAAACTCCTGGGCTCGAGCAATCCTACTGTCTCAGCCTCCCGAGTAGCTGGGACTACAGGCATGCACCACCATACCCGGCTAATTTTTTCTATGTATATTTTTAGCTGTCCAATTAATTTCTTTCTATTTTTGGTAGAGACGGGGTCTCGCTCTTGCTCAGGCTGGTCATGAACTCCTGAGCTCAGAACAATCCGCCTGCCTCGGCCTCCCAGAGTTCATTAGCTATTGAGATAATCATATATTTTTCTTCTTTAGTCTGATAATATATTGAATTATACATTGATTGATTTTCTAATGTTGAACCAACCTTCTATTCTTAAGATAAACCCCACTTGGCCATCATGCATTAAATATTATCATCTTCATATATTGAAGGAGTTAATTTTTAAATAGTTTTTAAAATTTTGGAGTTATGTTCATGAGAGACATTGGTCTGTGTTTTTTTCTTGTAGTATATTTATCTGATTTGTTACCAGGATAAATCTAGCCTGATAAAAAACAGAGAAATGTTCCTTTCTCTGCTATTTCTGGAAGAGTTTGTGTTGAATTTATATTATTTCTTCCTTACTTGGGTAGCATTTATCAGTGAAGATATTTGGACCTGAGTTTTCTTCATGAAAAGTTGTGTAGTACAAATTCAATTTATTTAATAGATATAGGACTAGGCTATCTATTGCTTCTTGAATGAATCTTGGTAGTTTGAGTCTTTCAAGAAATTTGTCTATTTCATCTAAGTTATTGAATTAATGTATTTACATAAAGTTGCTCATAATATGCCTTTATTATCCTTTTAATGTCTATGGGGTCTGTAATATGTCCCTCTTTTATTTCCAATATTGGCCATTTGTGTCTTCTCTCATTTTTGTCTTAATCAGCATGGATAAAGGTTTGTCTTTTTTGTTATTCTTAGCAAAAAACCAGTTTTGGTTTCATTAACTTTCTCTATTGTTTTTCTATTTTATTGATTTCTCCTCCTATGCTCATTTTTATTTATTTATTTATTTATTTATTTTTGAGACAGAGTCTGGCTCTGTTGCCCAGGTTAGAGTGCCGTGGCGTCAGCCTAGCTCACAGCAACCTCAAACTCCTGGGCTCAAGTGATCCTCCTGCCTCAGCCTCCCGAGTAGCTGGGACTACAGGCATGTGCCACCATGCCTGGCTAATTTTTCTATATATATATATTTTTAGTTGTCCAGATCATTTCTTTCTATTTTTTAGTAGAGACGGGGTCTCACTCTTGTTCAGGCTGGTCTCGAACTTCTGACCTTGAGCGATCCACCCGCCTCGGCCTCCCAGAGTGCTAGGATTATAGGCGTGAGCCACCGCGCCTGGCCTTTCCTATGCTTATTATATCCTTTTTTTACTTACTATGGGCATAATTTAGGGTCATCGAAATGAGAGCTTTTTTTTCCTAATATAGTTATCTAATGCTATAGATTTCCTTCTAAGCACTGCTTTGCTTACAAATGTTAATATGTGTTCATTTTATAATAATTAAATTTAAAATATTCTCAAATTTCTATTTTGAGTATTTGTTACTTAAAAGTATGTTGTTTAATTTCCAAACCCCTGGGGATTTTTCCAGATATCTTTTTGTTATTGATTTCTAGTTTAATTCTGTTATAATCAGAGAAGATACTTTACATAATTCAATTCTATTTAAATTTATTGAGGTGTTTTTTTTTATGGCTGAGAGTATGCTCTTTCTTGGTGAATGTTCCATGTGCACTTGAAAATAATGTGTACTCTAGTGTTATTGTGTTGGATGTTCTATAAATGTTGATTAGGTCAAGATGGTTAATAATATTGTTCATGTCTTCTATTAATATACCCTTATTGATTTTCTGTCTATTTGTTTTACTGATTACTGAAAGAGGAGTATAGAAGTCTTTAACTATGATTGGTAATTTGTCTAATTCTTCTTTTATCTCTTTAAGTTTTTGCTTCATGTATTTTAAAGTTCTATTGTTAATTGCATACACATTTATGCCTTTTATGTCTCTCTGTATCTTCTCATAAATTTACCCTTTTACCATTATGTAATGTCCTTTATCACTTTTAACATATTTTTGCCTTTATATGTATAGAGAGTTTATTTTGTAGACAGCATATAACCAGACCTTGCTTTTTAAAAAATTTTTGTATCTCAGGGGAGAGCATGAACACAGTCTCCAATTAGCACAAATTCCATAGTCATGTTTCCCACACGCGGGAACATCACATGAGTCAGCACATCCGAAGTGCAACGGACAAGCCTTGCCCTAGGAAAACCACCTTCATGCTCATGGTATCTCCCCCACCAGGTAAGTGTTGGTCTTGCTTTTTAAAAATCAATCTGATAATCTCTGCATTTTAATGGACTATTTAAGGTAATTATTGATATGGTTGGATTTAAATCTATCATCTTGTTATTTGTTTTATGTTTATTCTGTCTAGTCTTTGTTCCTTTTCCCCTCTTTTACCTTCTGTTTTTGCATTTATGAAGTACTTTTATGATTTCATTTTATCTCTACTATTGCTTATTTTTTGTATCTCTTTTATAATTTTTTAATGGTTGCCCTAGGTTTCCTAATATATATCTTTAATTATCTGCAGTCTACCTTCAAACTGCTTCACGTATAGTCTAAGGACCTCACAGTTTACAACTATATACTCCCAAGTCCTCTTTCTCATCCTTTGTGCTATTATTTTCATATATTTTAAATTTAAATATTCAACCAGCACCCACTACATGGCTACTACTTTTGTTCTAGTCGTTCAGTTATCGTTTAGAGACATTATCAGTTTAAAAATGTCTTTTATGTTTACTTCCTTTTTAGCATTTCTGTAATCTTCATTTCTTTGTGTACAACTAAGTTTCCAGAATCATATTCTTTCTACTAAAGGATTTATTTAACTTTTAATTTAGCACAGATCTGCTGATAATTAATTCTTTCATCTTTTGTTTGTTCAAAACAATATTTATTTGACTTTATTTTTCAAAGATATAGAATTCTGAATTGATAGGGTTTTTTCTTTCAATGTTTTAAAGATGTCAGTCTATTGTCCTCTGGGTTGCACACACTCTTATGAGAAATCTATTGCAATTCCTATGTGGGCTGCTCTCAAGATTTTCTCTTTGGCTTCCAACAATTTGAATATTATTTGTCTAGGTGGATTTTTTCCCCTCAGATTTATCCTGCTTGGAGTTCTTTGTACTTCTTGGATATATGTTTTGAAGTTTTTAATTATTTTTGTTAACTTTTCAAATATTTTGTCTGACCCACTCTTTCTCTCTTCCTATTGTGCTTGTATGGCATCCAAATTCTCTTTGCCTCATGCTTTAACTCAGGTCCGACAGTCCTTACATCCTTATAAGGGTCTATCTTTCTTAAATTTCAGGCTTCTTGGCGGTGCTGCAACCTTAGTTCTCTGATAGGTTCAAAAAGAGTTGAAATTTTACAGTTTATCTGTAGTTTTCTTGTCATGGTGGAAGTTATGTTTTGTTTCCAGTTTTCTGGAAAATTTTTTAAAATGTAAAAATTTAAATCAGTTTCACTATTGAAAACCACGAGTTGTACTGATATTTCCCATTGCAATCAAACATTACAAGGTACAATGCCATTTTACTCATTTCCATATGCAACTCCCTTCTCAACAGTGGGAAACCTAACTCTCATACTCTCGTTATTGTGTATATACATGAGATACACATTTATTATATATATCAAGATTTTAATATATATTATTAAGCTATATTTTTTAATTAAGTCTAGAATACACAGAATGATGTTTCAGAATTGCCAACTCATACCCCTGTGAAAAGCAAACTTACTAACTAGAGTGCAGTATCTCTATACATTTTTAGATAAAATTTACATACATTGAAGTGCATAAATCATAAGTATTCAATATAATTACCTTTAAAAATTTATATACTTCTAATATCACACTCAAATATAACCTCTTCTTTCAATACTGCATAAGATAACCTCCTCATGCAACTTTGACATCCCTTTATTACAAAACTTATTGCAATTATTTCAGTGTAGACTATGTTTGATAGAATACAAACTCATTAAAGAAAGTGACTATGCATTTTCAGTCTTGGGTTCCCACTTTTGAACATTATCTGGTATATAACACAGTACCAATGAATGTTTGCTAAATAAGTAAAATTCCATTGGAACAAATATCCTGCAACCTTTAAATAAGGGAGCTATGCAATTTTTAAGCTAAGATCTGCTTACTATTACTAAATCACCAGCTGAGGGGGTTATGACAAGAACATGAAAGGGAAAAGAAGGCAGCAGTTGAAATGTTAATTAATCATTGTGTTCCAGAAACATAAAATTCTTTTAATCATTTGTCAACTAGGCTATGAAATTGTTAGGTGGCACAAATTGCTTCCACTATATTTATACATCAGGACTCTAGTCTTAGCAAGGTATTTAACAGTACATATAGGCTACCTGTCTAAAACTTAGTAGGGAAGAACATTTTCCTAGTTGCTAGTTGATATTCTGACAATGGAGATTATTATTTTCAGTTGTATAAAAGCAGTAGGTAATCAAATCTGTTGAAAGATACTGCTTTTATATCACTAACTATCCCAGCAAAGAGAGAAGTTATATGGACTGAAATTTGATTATGCAGTTGCTTTGGAGTCATATCTGGAGTTTCTCTGTTTTTCTTTAAATAACAACAACAACAAAGACTATATATATTTTATAAATATGATTAACTAAATATTTATTTCTAATTCCTGTAAGAAACTACTACCACACAACAGTTTTATGAAAGGAGCCCTGGAAAGAAATCAGAGTACCTGGATTTGGGCTCTGGATCATCCACTTGTCAACTTGAAACCTTAGGCAAGTCATAATCCTTTCAGTTATATGAAGACAATAGAGCTACTTCATAAGGTTCTTACGAAGGCTAAATAAGATGGCATTAAGTAATAATGATAACAATAATAAGGAAAATAGTGAATTACATTTACTGGGGACTTACCATGTGCTAGGTGCTCCAATTTTTTATTTCATTCTCATGAAATCACATGAGGTGGGTCTTCTTGTTATCCTTTTTGAAAGATGAAAAAAATGGAGTTTAGAGAAATTAAGTAACTTGCTCATGGTCACACAGTTAGTTAGTAAAGAGGTAGAACAAGAATTCAAATCCAGGTTTCTCCAGTACCAAATATGATTGTAATTGTTTTTCTTCCTGAATATATGTAAAGTGCCTAACAGAATGTTTGACATACATTGAATGATCAAGATGTGCTAGTTCCTTTTGCTTCTCACTCTACACCATCTGGGGCATCTCAAACATGCTAACAAACGTTAACAACCACCTAAAATATATTATGCCATCGGATCTGCATTTCCACCTCAATTTTCCTTTTTCCTAAGCTCAAGAACTATACATCCAACAGGCATCTCAAATTCAAGATGGCCCTAACCAAATTCATCACTTTCTTGTTAAATGTGCTTGGTTTATGGTCCCAAATCAATGAGTGATATTTTCATTCATCCAGATGCCTAAAATAAAAATATGAGAGTCAAGGATTTTCTTGTAGTTTCCTAAACTGTTTTAAGTCTTCATAGCTTATTGACATGTTGCTTATACTCCCTAGGATGACTGATCAAATCTTTCTAATTATTAAAAATTCAGCTTAAATATCACCCCACTTTAGATCTTTGTAATATCAATTAAGTACTATCACCTCTGTTGAGCTGCCATGCCTTGCACATAACTCTATTCTTATATGTCATCATGCTATGTTTTACTGATAAATTTTCCTGATAAATTTACTGATAAGTTTTCCTACATCAATGCAGTCCATTAGAACTTTTTGGATAATAGAAATGTTCTTTATGTGTGCTGTCAATGCAAAAATGATAAAAACACAGTTTTTAAAATAAAAAATTTGCAAGATGGCTCTAACAGTAGATTAAAGTGAGAAGAGTCAACAAATGTGAAGATAGATCAATACAAAGCATCCAATATGAAAAACCAAGAGAAAAGATTAGAAAAAAATACAAAGGAAGTTCTTCAGGTGAAGGAATTAATGCCAGGTGGACACTCAATCTTCGGAAAAAAATGAAGTGCCCAAAATGATAACTATGTCACTAAATATAAAAGATTGTTTCTATCCCCTAATTTGTTATAAATAAATATGACTATTTAATGCAAAATTTATGTTTGTTTTAAACCCCATATTGTATTGTGGGATTGAAAACATTTTTAAATGAAGCACATATAACAACTAAAATACAAAAGAAGGAACTAAATGAATCAATATTTTCAGGAAGATTCTCACACTTTACATAAAGGGATTCAATATTAAATCTAAGTAGACTGTGAGAAATTAAGGATGGTTAGTGTGATTCCTAGAGCAACCACTTGAAACAATACAAAGTGATATAACTAAAAAGCCAAAATCTATTAAAAAGAATTCTCAAAATGATTCAATTAAATCAAAATAAATTAATAAAGTAGAAACAGAGAGTCAAAAAACAAACAAAAATCAGACAGACCAACAGAAAATGATAATAAAACTGCTGGTCTAAACTCAACCATATCAATAGTTAGATTAAATGTATATAAATTAAACACTCCGATTAGAAATCAGAAATTTTCAGAAGAGGTAAGAGATTAGGACCCAATATAGTTTCTCCACAAAAGGTGAACTTTAAATATAGCAATACATATATGTTGAAAATAAATGATAGTAAAAGATTTATCATGCAAACAGTAAGCCTAAGGAGGTGGAATGGTTATATGACTAATGACATTAGATGTACTAGATGCCAAGACAAAGAGTATTACCAGATAAAAACAGATATACTATAATAATAAAAGAATAAATTTACAAAAAGACATAAAATTGTATATGTCTATGTGTCTAATAAAAGAGGTTCAAAATACATGAGATGAAAAAGTAACATACTTAAAGAAAGAGACAAATCTACAATGATAGTTGGAGATTTTAACACCACTCTCTCAGCAATCGATAGAATGAATGAATAAAAGATTTGAATAACATTTATCAATCTCCTTTACCTAATTGACATTTACAGAACACTACACCCAGCAATTGCAGAATAAACATTATTTTCAAGTGTACATGTTATGTTTACCGAAATAAACCATATACTGGGCCGTAAAACTATTCTCAATACATTTAAAAGGACTGAAATAATACATTGTTTTTGACCACAGTGGAATTAAATTAGAAACCAAGAACAATAAGATAGCTGGGGGTAATAAAATCACATATTTGGAAATTAAAGAGCATGCTTGTCAATAATTCATAGGCCAAAGAAAAAAGTCACAAGACACATTAGAAATATTTCAAGCCAGATAATAATGAAACAATAACAGCAAAATTTCTGGGATACAGTTAAAGTAATGCTTAGAGAGAATTTTAAATACTTGGAGATAGGAAAGAATAAAAGTATACAATCAATGACCTTAGTTTCCACAGTAAGACACAGAGAAAGTAGAACAAAGTATATCCAAAGTAAACAGAAGAAAGGAAATAATAAAGATAAGAGGAGAAATCAATGAAATAGAAAACAGACAAATTACAGAGAACATTAATATGTTAATGTTCTCTATAAAACATCAAACATTTTTGTGTTTTTGAGAGAAAAGAAAATTATAAACCCTGGATAAACTGATTATGAAAAAAATGAGAGAAATCACCAATATCAGGAATAAATAAATAAATAAATTTCTACAGATGTTATGAACAAACATATGCTAATAAATTCAACAACTTGGAATGGACACATTTCCTGAACAATACAACTTACTAAAACTAACACAAGATGAAATAAAAAATTTTGACTGATCCCGTATCTACTAAATAAACTGAATTTGCTGTCAAAATCTGCCCTCTGAACTCTATTAGGTAAGAAAAGATCACAATCTCACACACATGCTTTCGGAAATAGAGGAGGAAGAAACACATTGCAGTGTGTTTTATAATGCCAGCATGTCCCTGATACTAAATTTGACAAAGACATTTCAAAGAAAAAAAATTAAAACACTAGTCAAGTTGGCCACCTGGTTTGGTTTTCTTTCCTCACTACCAACTGGCAGAGAGACTGCCCTAAATTTGGGGGGCAGGGGAGAGTGGGATAGCTGGCTGGTGGGCTACAATATCAAACTTTTATGCAGCTCCCAACTACACATGGAAGATAATGAAGCCCAGTCTGTCTACTTCAGGTTCCTGAAAGATAGACAGAAGCCTGAATTGGGTGAAGAAATGTAGGAAAACTCACTTAGAAGATAAAACATCTGATCAGCTAAGTAAACATTATTGTCAAACACTGAGAACTCTATGATTTGTAGAACTAGTACTTAAAGGAGAATTCCTTGAGATTATGCTATGCTATCAACAGTTGATTTTATTGTTCATCTGAATGACCCACATGGTAGAAATTGAAAATAAATAAAATAATTGAGTGGTAGTAAAGTCAGGACACAAACAGGAAAAAAAAAGATGAAATTTCTGAACAGAAATAAGCATATAAATAAATCACAGCAATACTCAGAACTCCAACACAGAGGAAGAAAGTGAAGAACAAGATGAAGACATTCTACCCCTAAACTTTGAAGAGAATGAAAACAAAGATTACTTAAAGTCTTTATATGAAGCTTGGTTCTTATACAACACATCTCTGGATGAGCATGAGGCTGACCAAATCCCCAAAGGTCTCTTTTCTCCTGATAATGTTTGAGCACTGCTGCAATGCAGGGTAGATTCTGGCCAGGCAGTTCAGAGAAAGTGCTTTGAGGCAATAGCAGTAAACACATCATTCTGTTTGAAAACACAGCAGAAACAGGTGCTAGAGATCTGCAAGAGCTGCATAGGGAAGAAACGGGAAGTGAGAGATTCACTCCTTTTCCACTGTCACTGACAATACGGTTGACACAGCAGAGGGAGAATAATCACCAGTATTGACGAGGCTCATTGATGAATTTCAAGACTTGAGAGTAACGTGGGATTCCTGCCTTCTGAAACCGACGCAAAAAGCTTGGCTGTGAAATTTCACACTACAATAACTAAGAAGTGGGGAATGAACAGGAAATGCTGGTGTGATCTGGCTTAGATTCTGTCTACTGGACTTTCTTCCAAAATGAAAGTCATGGTAACTAGACTTTGAGAGAAATAACCCCAAGATATTTACATCTTTGCTCATATTCTGCCTTATATATGTATTTGTCAAAATCCCAGTTGTCTGTCGTGGGAGTTTCTATTGCTTTGGGAGCAATTAAAAATGTTTATTCTTTTTTTCTGTTGATCACAACTGCTTTAAAACTCAACAGTATGATTTCTGTCCTCTTTCAGAACAATGAAAAAAAGGCAAATCAACTGAAGGAAATTTGCCATTCTCAATGTACAGGCAGGCATGATGCTTTTGAAATTTTTTGCAAGCACTTATCTTATGTTTAGATGGTATAAAAGATGATGCAAATGTTAGATGGAATAACTTTATAGCTGGTTGCACTTTTGTTCTCTCTAATGCATTAACATTTTGATTTAGTTATTATTATTGTTGTTCATAAAAGTGTCCTATTTTTAAAAAGAGCCTTTGGAAAAAATCTCCAGGGCCACATCTCCAATGTCTTCTTTACAGCAGGCAGCTTGACTACAGAGTTGAATTACATAAAAAGATTGGAAATATTTATGTTTATTATAAATTTTGATTTGAGGAAGCCACGAATTTGGCAACCAAATTTGATATTGAAACGAAACTTCCTGGAAATTCATCAGAGCTCAGCAAGATAATCCAGAATCCCAACTAACCATTGAGAATTACTATAAGGAAATACTTAGCGTTCCAACAATGAAGCACATTATTTAGGACCTTAAAGACATTTTCTTAGAACAGTACCTTGCAGTTCTTTAACATTCTTTAACAGTTCTCTGGTAGCCTCAGTCATAGAACAGCTCACACTCAACACCATGTCAACATGTACTGAAGTGACTTTTTCAATCCTGACACATTTTCTGCCAACCTTCATTGTGGGAGGATCAAGCCAAAACACAGAGGGAAAGACACAGAGTTTCCATCCACCTTGGATAATGCTCCCTCCTTGTTTGTCTCACTTCAAGTTTTTTTTCTTACTGTCTATGCATTACTGAAGGTCTTGTGTATTCTTTCTGGATGAAGTTTGAAAACGAAAGCTATGAAATTTGATGAAAGCATCTCGAAACATAACTACAAAACACTTCAACAGACCAGATGTCAAGTAACTTAACTTTGCTTAACATAAATGTTGTTATGAAACAGGATCTTAATTTAATGGTAGACCCATATATCAAACTGTGTGTTTAAGTCAGAGCTTCCTATAAGCACTTCAGAAACCACTGAAAATACCTAAGAGAATGATTAAAACTAGGTTTTCTTTTTATATTTGATATTTGGAGGAAGAACTGTAAGGTTTATGTCAGCCACTCAATCACTGAATATTTGCCTATGGGTCTTTCACTGAATGCATGAAACACTGATAATCTACTGTTCAATAGGTACTGTTTGAACTTTCATTCTTTGAAGTCCTCTCTTCAGAAAACAGCATTAAAAGAATATTTCATTTCTGTTGTTGGCACTCTGGGGATATTTAACTCACTTTGAACATAATGCCACAAATCTAATTATCAGGTATTAAGTTACCAGTTCTTTGAAAAAGTAAATGTTGGGGAAGTGTTGGGAGAATTAATATATTTTGTAAAATATAACAATAAAGCATAGGATTGACCATTGACTAGTAGGTGTTTTTGTGTGTTGTTAAAAATCCGTAATGGGCTGTTAGGGAAATTACCAATAAGCAGCAGGAACTGTGGCCTCACCAAACAGAAATTTCACTGTTTCCTTTACATGACTGTAAAGAGAAAATTGAAGTTTGAATAGAAAGCAATCCAAAGTTGTTCCACATCTGGTTGTTGACACTCATTTGTTGAGTTTACGCCTTAACTGAGTCACGAGCTTTCTGTCAGGTACACATTGAACACTTCTGTTTCATGGTCAAAAGAGAATCAGAGGCCTCGGATACTGACGACCTATTTGAATGTTTTCTTTCTATGACCATATGCACTGCCTTGTCTTGATTTGTAAGACTTATCTGGGAAAATATAAATTTTATTGTTTATATGAGAATAATACAAAAATTATTGCTGTTATTTTTGGTGAGAAAAAAATTTGTACAATATATTTTAATCTAAATAAAATGTGTTTTATTTTTCTAAAAAAGAAAATTACAAAGTGGGATCCTTCAAAACCATAGATACAAAACTTCTTAACAAAATATCACCAAATTAAATCTAGCAATATATTAAAAGAATGATACTTCATGGTGAAGTAGATTTTAATCCAGAAATGTAAGATTGGTTTCATACTCAAAAGTCAATCAAGATAACTCATTGTATTGACAGAATAAAGGAGCAAAAGCATAGGATCTTCTCAGTAGATGTATAAAAAGCACTTGGCAAAAACTCATGTAAACTCTAAGCAAGCTAGAAATAAAAGGAAACTTCCTTGACCTAATGAAGGCTATCTATGAAATCTTACAGTTAATATAATGTTCAATAGTGAAAGACTAGCTGTATTCCCTTCAAGATTGAACACAGGGCAAAGATGTACCCTCTTAATGTTCTAATAGAATTCCTAACCAGTGGAATAGGGCAAGACAATGAAATAAAGAGCATAGTGTTTGCTGGTGTACAAAATTCTAAGGAACCTATAAGCAACCACTAGAACCAATAAGCAAATTTAACAATGTTACAGGATACATGGTCAATGATCTAAAATCAATTGTTCTTTTATGTGCTAGCAGCAAACAACTAGAAAATAAAAAAATTCCATTTATAATAGCAATTAGAAAAACATAACATACTTAGAAATAGATTAAACAAAAGCAAGAAAGACCTCTACACTAAAAATTACAAAACATTGTAGAAAGAAATTAAGGAAAACCCAAATAAATGGAGATGTATACCGTGTTCATAGATTAGAAGACCTAAACAAACTTGAAAAAGAAAAAAGATGGAAGATTTACACTATCTTCATTCACAATTTACTAAAGCTAATCAAGACAATATGGTACTGGCATAAGGACTAACAAATATCAATGGAACAGAATACGGAGCCCAGAAATAGACACACTGATAGTCAATTTCCAACAGATGTAACAAAGCAATCCATCGGGGGCAAAGAAAAATCTGTTTGACAAAAGGAACAATTGTATATTTAAATGGAAAAAGTTTATGCAAAAGGAGCCCAGATGTACTTCAGCATTGCTTTTGTCCAATATGGTAATCTAATGTGCTATCCTTTTCTATTTACGTATCGCTAATGTAGTATCAGCTGATCAAAGCACTGTGTCCGTAATATGGTGATGTTCTTACTGTAGGTGTATTCTTTTTCTTTTTATAAAAATAATCTTTTAAAATTATTACATAAAAGCAACATATTTTCACTAATAATAGCTCCAAAAATAACATATAAAATAAACAAAAATTACCCATGATCACACAACCCAGAAATTATCAACTGCTGTGGTCTTCCTAATCTTCTGTAGGTGATATCATAAAATTTGTATAATGCATTTTTAACCTAATGTTAATTTGCATATATTTTGTTTTTTGAGACTCCTTGAGATTCAGTTATTTTTGTTTTCTTGTAATATGACAATGCTAGCTTTCATTTCAACATATTTTCATGACTTTCGTAATTGCATTTTCTGAAGGCGTAAATTTTAACTGTAAGCTATATCCAAATTGCACTTCCAATAGACATCTATTTCTGGAATATCTGCCAAACTCATAATGACTCTTCTTTTATAGAAATTTTACATTTCACAGTATTGTATCCAAAATGTAACTTTAATTTTGAATAAGCATGACTCAAAGAAGTAATTATGAAACAAATTAGTTTTTGTCACCTATTGTCACTTTAAGTTTATTTTATACACTTAGTTATTCCCTTGCCCAGATGCAATTTAGAGCGGGTCACAAAATTGAGCACTTCAACATTATATTTAAAATCTTGTTACAAGAAAAACCATAGAAGCAGTCTCCAGACAGCCAAATTTGCGGTATATAATCTATTCCATGGCCACAGTTGATTGCTCAAGCTCTGGCAATCTGACTTAAGTGGGCCAATTACGCTCTCCCCCAGGAATTTCAAAATTAAATTCCAGAGTAAAGTTTATCTCTTTGCGTGTCCTACAACTACAGCCTACTTTGTGGACTGAAGACCAGAGAAAGGAAGTCTTTGGAGAGAAAGAAGACAGGAAGAGATGAAAAAAGGAGAAGGAGAGATGGATCAAGAGGACTTCCTTGATTCTGTCACCTGTCAGTTGCTGGTTTCACTTCCTTCCAGAACTCCAATTGCATTCCTGCCTTTGGGTTCTGTGAAACCCTTCAATCACTATAATACCCAACTCCCAACTTATTTTTTTGTCAAGTTGAGTTTCTGTTAAAGAGGTTCAAATAATACAAAAATTAATACGGATTTTAGGAGGTTTTCTTCATGAACAACCAACCAACCTCAGTCATGCTCCATATATTCTTGGCTTCGCCCATGGAAAGAACCCTTCTCTTATCTATTTCCTCAGCTTAAGGGTCCATTTTAGCTGTAAACTTATAGTGCTTCTTGCTCGCTCACCAAAGTGCTGAAAGTCGAGTTACCGAGATCATCTTTGCTCTCATGAAGCTTTGATGTCAAACTTTTATGTTTATTTTGCTGACTGGAGTGAGTAGATTGTCAGAAAATGCTCAGGATTTGACATTCAGTGACTTCGTCAGATTAGTTTTTTAAAAAATTCCAACCCCTTCATATTGTTCTTGGAAAAGAAATCAAGTTTTGATTGCCCTTTAATATCATTTCCAGTGTAGTCAGTAATTTTACTACTGTAAGAATAAAGTGTTTGAGTTTTTTAGGCTTTGAATATCAATGAGTTCTACTTTCAGAAATTTGGCTTGGGTTTAGCATAAATTTATTTTACATATATTTAGCGATTAAGACAAAAAGAATACCATTCACTCACATTGCTAAATAAAAATTTTCCAGTACTGCCAATATAATTTATATTGGTTATTGTCACTGTAAGCCCATGTGTTTAGAAATCCAAAGATAGCAGAGAATTAACACAACTATAAAATATCCTGATAATTAAATTTTGCTCACACGACTGAGAAAATTACCTTCATGATTCATATTGCAGACTCTGTCCACCTTTGGTGAAATATTTTTAGCTTAGAAAACTAATATCTAGAACGCACTAGGTTTTAGAAACTTGGTTTCTCTGCACTTCTCTCACACTATTGGGAAACTTTATTAAGTGAATCAAGCAAAAATTATTCTGTAAGTATTCAGTATTGTGCTAGGTGGTATAGGTGTTACAGAAAAAAAAGATAAGATGTGGCCTTTGCCCTCATTTGCCTTGTAAAGTAGTTGGGAAGAGATATAAAGCAACAGTTAATATAACAGGACAGCTCTGAGTAGTGCATATATTGATTTTTAGAAGTTCTGAGATGAGGGAGAGAGAAATGGAGCAAACATAAACACAGAAGCTAGAACAGAGGGGAGAGAGAGAGAGGGGAGGGGGAGAGAGAGAGAGAAAGAAAGTGTCCATCCTGCATTTCTGACCACTTTTCTGTCATTCTCTCCTTGGGGCTCCGCTGAAATGAATGGAAGTTGAAATGGGCAGAGAGAACTTTCTGGAGGAGGTGGGATTTAATCTGAGGCCTGAAGGTAGAAGTAAGACTTGAGAGAATAAAGGGCTGAGTGGACAACAAGCCAAAGTATGACTATGAGAATGTGATCAGTTTTGCAGAGAAGCAATTAGCCTTACTAGAGTACAGGTGCACGTTTTTGTTTGTTTGAGACGGGGTTTCCCTATTTTGAACTCCTAGCCTCAAGCAACCCTCCTGCCTCAGCCTCCCAAGTAGGAGGGACTACAGATGTGAATACGAGTGCATGTTGAAGCCATGGGAAATTACCCTGGATGAGCATGGTGGAGAAAGAGATGTCAGAGGAGTTTAAACGTGAAGCAGCAGAACACAGGGAATGGCTAAGCAGAGGAATAACAGGATGAAAATTGTGTTTGGGGAGGTCAGCTGGGCAAGGTTATGCAAGATGCATTGTGAGGGTGGAGACTGCAGCAGGCAAGCTAACCATGCATTGCTGTAGCAATCCTCCCATGAGACAGCAGGATGGTGTCAGTGCAAATGGCGGGAAGGGATGAGAGCTTTTCAAGGAAGACAAACACCTAAGCTTGAGCATGCTGAGTTAGAGATGACGGTAGAACTTCTGGTTTAACAGGAATCTGAAGGTGTAAGGTTGAAGCTTCAGGGAGAGGACAGCTTAGACTGACAGGGATAGAGCAGTCAGTGGCCTAGAAGTTACTGCTGAAGCCAAGAGAATGGAGATTTCGGAAAGAAGGAATGTGAAGGGAAGAACAGAGAAATGTGAGGTGGGAAGCACCCACATTTAGGGCGCAAGGCGAGTAAGATGAGCAAGTGCAAGGATGAACACTCAGCCTGGGGTGTGAGACTCAGAGTATGGCCAGAGAACTAAGGGAGCTGAGTGGTTAAACAGGAGGATGTCACCATGAATGTAGGAAGAAGCTGAATGATCCAGAAGATGAGCACCTTTAGGAGGAGAGTTTCAATAGTGATCTGGACCTGGAAGCCAGATCATATGGATCAAGAGGGATCAAGAGGGAAGGAGCAGCAAGGCCATGGGCCAGCGGTCATGGCAGAGTAATGAAGCTGTTAAGAGGACACGCTCTGACGGCCACTGTCCTGGATTCCTGGTTCCAGACAAACTAGACACCTTAATGTGCAGAAGTTTACCCAAGTCCCAGTGCACCAGGTTTAATAGTGTCCCCCAAATTCATGTCCTTTCTGGATCTTCAGAAAGTGACCTTATTGGAAATAGGACCATTGCAGATATAACTATTAATAGTTAAAATGGGGTTATACTGTTAAGGGTGGGTCCATAATCCAATATGACTAGTGTTCTTGTAAGAAGAGGGAAGACAGAGAGAGACACGCACAGGCAGGACACCCAGGTAATGACAGAGGCAGAGATTGAGATTATGCAGCTACAAGCCAAGGAATGCCAAGGATTTCTAGCGACACTAGAAGCTCAGAGAAAGGCATGGAACAGATTCTCCCTTAGAGGCTTCAGAGGGACCATGGCCCTGCTGGTGCCTTGATTTTGGACTTCTAGCCTCTAGGACTGTAAGAAAATAAATTTATTTTGTTTTAAGCCACCAGTTTATGGTACTTTATTACAACAACTCCAGGAAACTAATACACCCATCCTTAAAGTGAGGAGAATAACATGCTCCTCATAGGAAGGAGGAACAATATAACATGAAAAACACTTAGCACAGTGTCTGCCCCATAGCAGTTAAATGTTGACAATACACTATGTTATTCCTTGAAGAATTTGGTTGAAGAAAGGAAAAAGTGATTCCTAGATAAACCAGATAGACAATAAAGTAAATGTTTTTGTTTCTTTTTAAATAGGAGTTATTTGTGCCTAAACAGAAAATAAATAAGGTCTCCAGGAAGAGGGATAGCTAAAGAATTTGGATATGACATGATATCTTCATCAAAGACCACATCTGGTGAAAATGAAAGATTTCAAGAGATATGGCTATAAAGTGAAATGCTGCATACTTAAATTATTTCCTATCATTTATAATTCCAAATTGAAACTACCCTTCAGAGAAGACACTCTGGAAGCTCAGACTGTTATTTTAATGGTGTTACCATTACCTCGAATACTTTTGAATTTTCTTCAAAACCAGGTTATGAACTACTCAGGCAAAGGTTTCGCCTCTTATGACACACCTAATTGTTGATCGAAAGAAGTATTTTCCAGCCTGGTTACTCAAACCAATATGTCATCAAACAAGTTCTATTTCTAAACACCAAATCTACCCTCAAATTATAAATATTAGCACCATAGGGCACTTAAAAATGTGCAAAATATTTATCATAGCTAGTTTTAAATATCCAAATATAAAAGAAAACATTCTGATTTTAAATGGAAAATCAACCTTGTTGGCTTAAATTCTTAATGACTTTAAACAAGGTAAGCTTTTTAATGTAACTTTTAAAAAGTATACATTATGCATTATTCTTTTTCCGGATACTTAAACAGTTAGTCCTAACTGGCTATTCTAACTGAAGCAATGATGAAAATTTCAGAGAGTGTATTTCTAATTGAGATCTACTCGGCGAGTTCAAAGTAAGTGACCAATTTGAATATATGGATTTATTTTTTCCTCCTCATGTCTTAGACCTCAGTATACATGCGAAGGAAATGGCTTTGCTTTTCAAAGGCTTACAATGAGTAGAAAGAAATAAGCAATGATGTGAAAATGCCTAGTAATCTATTCATCCCATGTTCAGACTTTCGGAAAGAAAGGAGATGGGCACAGAGCAAAGGGCCTTTAATTTGTCTCCTCTTTAAATAACTTTCCCAGAGGTTCTAGGGAGAGGGAATAAAAGCATCATTAACAAAAAGTCACAGCGATATCTTCCATTAATATTTTTTTTGAATTTTGTTAAGAACACTTAACATGAGAGCTGTTCTCTTAGCAATGAGATCCTTTTAAATGGGCCTGTCATTATGCATGGACCGGGGATTGGTCAGGGCCTAATCTCACCCTGAAGTAAATAAAATTCTTTATTCATCCTTCTACTGCACTTTGTGCATGATATTTTACAGTACAATGCCAAACTGTACTTTATTTGAAGTTGAAAATCCAGGACAAATATGAGGAAGTTGAGATAGAAGGGGAGGCTCCCTGGGCAGCCTAACTCTGAGAAGCACGTGAGGCCCCTTCCTTGCAGGGAGGAAGCTGGGTCTCTTGTGCAACTTGTTGTTTAGTTGGAACCCTTGGCCTAATTCTGACAAATGACACTTGCTCCACCATTGCCTAACTTCGTGTCTTGCTCCATAAACATCTGTTAATTTGATTTTAAAACACTGTCTTGAATTCCTCTGGTCATCAGGAAAGATGAAGAAACTAAGACAGGGAGTTGACTGACTGCTCTAGTTGACACAATCATTTTTCAAACTTGAAATTAGGTCACATGACTATGGCTATGAGGAAAGTCATTCATCTTATCCTATTTTTATGATTCCCTCAGTATTTATGGACTATATTTGCATGTGACTGAATACACATTTATATATATATATATTATGAGTACACATATTTTATTTAATACATGTAATATATTTACTAAGCACACACATTACATATACTGTGTATAATATATGCACAATATATGCACATATAATACATATGCATTATATATAACAATATATGTATAATAATACACATGCATGTATATATAATACATATGTATGCATTTATAATACACAGTCATGCCCTGAATGACGATGTATTGATCAACAACAGACTGCATATACGATGGTGGTCCCATAACATTATAATGGAGCTGAAAAATTCCTATTGCCTGGTGAGCACAATCCTTTACTCGCCTGTCTGTGCTGATGCTGGTGTAAACAAACCTACTGCACTGCATGCTGTCTAAAAGTAGAGCACGTACAATGATGTACAGTTCATAATACTTGATAATGATAATAAACAACTATGGTGCTGGTTTAGGTATTTACTATACTGTACTTTTTATTCTTATTCTAGACTGTACTCCCTCTACTTATAAAAAAAGGAGTTAACTGTAAAACAGCTTCAGGCAGGTCCTTCAAGAGCTATTCCAGAAGAAGGCACTGTTACCATAGGAGATGACAGCTCCATGCATGTTATTGCCCTCGAAGACTTTCCAGTGGGAAAAGATGGAAAGGTAGAAGACAGTGATATTGATGATCTTGACCCTGTGTAGACAGACCTAGGCTAATGTGTGCTCGTGTTTTAATTTTTAACACAAAAGTTTAAAAAACAAAAAATGATTTTAAAAAATCTTATAGAATCAGGACATGAAGATAGAAAATATTTTTATACAGCTGTATAACGTTTGTGTTTTAAACTAAGTGTTATTACAAAGAGTCAACAAGCTTATAGAGTAAAAAAGTTACAGTAAGCTAGGGTTAATGTATCATTGAAGAAAGAAAATTTTCAAAATGAATTTAGTGTAGCCTAAGTGTTCAGTGTTTATAAAGTCTACAGAAGTGTACAGAATGTCCTAGGCCTTCACATTCACTCACCACTCGCTCGCTGACTCACCCAGAGTAACTTCCAGTCCTGCAAGCTCCATTCATGGTAAGTGCCCTATACAGGTGTACCATTTTTTATCTTTTATATTGTATTTTTACAGTACCTTTTCTATATTTAGATATGTTTAGATATACAAATACTTATCATTGTGTTACAGTTACCTTCAGTATTCAGTACAGTAACATGCTGTAGATGTTTGTAGCCTAGGAGCAATAGGCTATATCATCTAGCCTAGGTGTGTAGTAGGCTATACCATCTAGGTTTGTATAAGTAGACTCTATGATGTTTGCATAATGACAAAATTGCCTAACAGTAATTTCTCAGAAGGTATCCTCATTGTTAAGCAGTGCATAACTGCATATATTATACAAATAATACATAATACATATATATTATACATATTGCATACAATATGATTATAATATAGGTTATAGAATACATATATACTTATTGGTAATATGTATGGCACATATATATGTATACATAATGTAAGTGTATTCTCAGTCACAGGTTACCTGTTTCTTTATTGTTTCTAATGTATGTTTTATTCCCCCTTAAACAGATGCTAAGGTCTTCAAGGGTAGGAAAAATTTCTCCTATTTTTAACACATATGATTAGTATAATGAAATAAAAGTGATGAAAATTATAAACTTGGGTTCAATCTCATACTTTTACCATGGGCCAGATGTTCTCATTATTTTTCCAGTTACCCCAAATATTAAGTATATGAGCTTATATAATCTAAGGTGGCATACAAAATGACCATTGGGAAAATTTATTTTCAGAGTTTCAATTTTTTTTACTGCAACTTAATATTCTAGTTGAAGTCAATTTATGATAGATTGGGTTATGTAACTTAATTGAACAGAACGTAAAGATGGGGTAAAGTGGTGGGAGAACATTCTGTATGTGACATAAAAAATTAGAAAGTCATAATGGGTGAAGGAAGGTGGTCTGGATGAATTCTCCAGGAAAATAGCCTTTGCCAGCTGCAAGATTTTTGCATGGCGGCAGCAGGATGCTATGGATAGACAAAGTCCACTCAAATTGTTTGGGTCTGATATAAAATTTAAATCATCTGGATTTGATTAGTAAGCTGAATTCACTAACAGACTTCTAGGAAATAGAATCACTGGAAACACTGAATACAAAAGGATGCATTCCTAGCAGAGCAGTACTGGAATATTAGGCAAGCTAAACTGCTGAAAGAAAAGTCCCCAAATACAATAACTTGCCAACCTAAAATAATCTAAATGGTCAGAATCTATTTTAAAGAGAGTTTATTCAAGCACAAAATTGGGGACAGCCCACGCAAGAAGCAGAGATTCCAAAGAGTGGAAGTCAGTGTTTCAAAGTATGGAAGTTTGGGACTGCTTATATAGACAGAGCTTAGGAAAGTTTAACAAAATTTCGGTATTTTTCTATGTAAGGCTTAATGAGTAGTTACAATGATCTGATTAGTCTAGGTGGTCTTTTTCTTTTGGGAAAGATACACTTAACATTCCACCCTGAAGATGTAGCTGTCACGGGGGCTTGGGCGTCATCCAGTCTGAGTTAGGCATAGGACAATAAAGGAGGCAGCTAATCTATAACAAAGATCAGGGATTGCAAGGGGAGGAGGTCAGGTCTCAGGCCTCTCCTAGTCCTTTACAGAACAAGAACAATGAGGAAAGGAGGTAAGCTATAATCTAAGAAGCAGAATTGCAAGCATATTATGTCACTCAGTCTCCAGGGCTTAACAACCTCTTGGCATAATAAATTTAGAGGTCCCCAAATTTTAGTTTCTTGAACAAGCTCTACACCAAGGAAGTTCAAAGTAGGTACCAGATCAGCTGGGGGCTCTGTGCTCTGTTCCATGCACTCTTTCAAGAACCCAGGCTGATGGTGGCTTTGACATCTTTGACATGTGACTTTCAAAGATACTTGAGTATCATCACCATCCCGATGAGTCAGAAAAGTGAGAGAGTATGGAGAAACTGTTAGGGGAGGTTTTGATATGCCAGGCCAGGAAGTGGCACACATCACATCTGGGCACATCCATGGCCATACTTCACTGTCAGGGCAGCTGGGAAATGTATCTGGCTACATGCCAAGGAAGAAGGGGAAAAAAAGATTTTAGTAAACAGCTAACGTCTCTGCCACAAGTCACTCAAAAAGCAGATCTTCTAAGATATCTGTAACTTTTGAGCCTCAAAAGTCTTACTAAAAGCAGGGGAAATTTGGGGAAGTAATGGTTAAAATGGGAGGATTTGAAGTTAGGCAGCTTTGGGTTTGGTGACCTTGGCAGGTTACTGGCTGCCCAGAGCCACAATTCCATTTGAAAAGTAGAATTATTAGTAATAATAGCACAACCTTAAAAGGATGTTGTGAGGGTTAACTGCGTTTATAGTCTGGTACTCGGAAGACAGAAAGCGTTAAGTAAGTAATAGCTTTTAAGCTGTTCATAACAATTCCACTTCTCATTCCCTAGCTTCTTTCAGTAACACCAGGGCTGTGCTCTCTGTTGCACATGCTGTATAACCCACGTGTCTTCAAATCTCTTGAATTTCTTGGACTACTCTTCTGTGATGGTTAATTTTATGTGTCAGTGTGACTGGGCCATGGAGTCCTCAGACATTTGGTCAAATATTACTCCGGGTGTTCCTGTGAGGGAGTTTTTATGTGAGATTAACATGTAAATTGCTAGACTGAATAAAGCAGTTTTCCCTCCCTAACGTGGGTGGGCTTCATCCAATCAGGTGAAGACGTGAATAGAACAAAAAAGCTCCTCTGAGTAAAGAACTCTTCCTGCTTGACTGCCTTTGAAATGAAACATTGGCTCTCCTAGGTCTCGGGCCTGCAGACTCGACTGGTTCTCCTGGGGCTCCCGCTTACCCACTCGCCCTGCAGATCTTGGGTCTTGTCAGCCTCCATAATCACGTTAGCCAATTCCTTATAACAAACCTCTTTCTATATGCATATACAGCTGATTTGTTCTGTTTCTTTGGAGAACCTTAATATACCTCCCCTTAATTTTTAATTAAAATGCTACTTACAGTTGGGAACTCCTAATGCCCCTTTTCTTACCAATATTTCTGTAAATGTCTGGGGTTGGGAGCAGAATGGGGCTGTTTTTAATGGTCATTTTTCACTAAACTTGGGTTTCTCCTGAATTTTCAGTTTTCTCTCTTATCTCCTCCTGAAACGACATTGTTTCTACCCTATATTAAACTCTTTCTTCATGCCCAAACATCCCCTCCCACACTTTCCCCAAATGGAACAGGGGTTTATGGCATAGGAGGGGCAGGTAACTCCTGGGCAGCACAGATCTTGGGAGTCATCCATTTTCCCCATCACAAGATTCTCACTGGCTGTGTCTCTCCTTGGATCATTGTTACCATCTTACTAAACTTCCCTCTAATTCTCAAATCTTGCTCCTTGTTTTTCTTTAAATTATTATTAATTTTATTTTTAGAGACGGGGGTCTCCCTATGTTGCCCAGACTGGTCTTGAACTCCTGGGCTCAAGTGATCCTCCTGCCTCAACCTCCCAAATGGTTGGTTACAAGTGTGAGCCACTGCATCTGGCATTGTTTTCTTTACTTTTACATAAGCCCAGTCCCAGCCTTACTTTGCTGGGCACTATCTGAAAACTCAACATTTCTGTTACTTTATTATGCAAGAGATTTAGCTCTTTTGACTAAACCTCTGCCATTTGGTCTGAAGGTACAACCTTAATTTTATTTTTTAGAGACGGGGTCTTGCTCTTTTGGCCAGGCTGGACTGAAGTGGTGCAATCATAGCTCACTGTAGCCTGGAATGCCTGGGCTCAAGTGATGCTCCTGCCTCAGCCTCTTGAGTAGCTGGGACTACAGGCACAAGCCACTGCACCCAGCAGGAATTTTTAAAATGTATATTAAAGAGGTAGGCAAAAGAACCAGTCAAACCAGGCTCTCATTTTTAGCCATTAAAAAAACCCAAGAAAAGTCTAAAAATTGCAGTTTTTCAATGGGTGGGGTTTGGGAAAGGGAACTTAAAGGAGCATTGCTGCTTGATTTAAACATTAACTTGAAGGTTATTTCTGTTTTAAGACAGCAAGTTAACAGCGACTGTGCCCTCCATTATTGCCAAAATCCACCCCAGAAGCAACAGGGAGAATGACAAATAGAGATGCAAACTTCATCTTTGATGAAGTGGAGAATATTGTGGCCCTGCACAACCATATATGAGGCAGAGCCTCAAGCAGAGGAATTTCCAGCAGGGTTACAGGAAAGTTGTAAAAAAGGATGTCTGAGGATGCACATCTCAGATGTGGTTAGCAGGGCTCGGTTCTGCAAGTAGTGGCACATTCTGAGAGGCAAGTCCAAACATGTCGGGTTTGGAACATTGAGAATGGGGTAACCCAGGGCATAAGGAGCCAGGGCAGAGCCAGGCCATCTTTGTAGGAAGCTGGGTGTCAGTGAGGCAAGAATATTAGAGAATATGAATCTGCAGCTGCTGCTCACTTTTGCTTGGGAGAAGCAAAGATGGAAAACTGCTCTCAATCCCCAAATTCTGCGTCCTGAGGCACTTTGTTGTAAACCCGGAAGAATTCCTGTTGACCTAGAACACTGCCTTGTGTTTCTCCTCGACAAGTTTCTTGCACATAGCTCATCTGAAAAGAACTCATCTTATTCAAATACGTTATTATCAAAAAAGAACTGGTCTGTACAATTCTTTCAATTTCTCTCTACGTTTAAATATTTTCAAAATGAAATGTTCGGGGGGTGGGGGGAAGAACCCTTTTAGGATACACACAAAGACACTACAAGAAAAAAGAAGAAAAGGAACAGATAAAATAAGAGGCTGATGAAAAACTCTGAGAATGGAAAAAATTCAAACTCAAAGTCAGTGAGTTTTTTCTATTCTCTTGCTCAACAATGAACACAGAAGACTTCCGTGACCTCTGGTCACCAAGAAGTGTATGTGGATTTCTCCTTGCCAGCAAGCAAGCAAGCAAGCAAGCAATCCTTCAGCAGATACCAGCTGGGTGTCCTCCAATTCAGTTCAATTCTGACACTCTCTACCTGGAGATGCCTCAGATCCCACACGTTGTGGGCTCAGTCCCATAAGACTGCCCCCTCCTTCAGATGTCAATTGCAAGCTCTAGGTTGTTTCACCTGTGCACTATAAATCAGGGGTGCCACAACCCCTCCTTGGGTTCAATTAATTTGCTAGAGTGGCTCATGGAACTCAGGGAAACACATTTACCACGGCTTATTATAAAGGATATTACAAAGGATACGGATGAGGAAATGTATAGGGTGAGGTATGGGGGAAGGGGCACAGAACTTCCACACCTTTCCTGGGTGCCACCTTCCAGGAACTTCCACATGTTCAGCTATCTGGAAGCTCTCTGAACCCTGTCCTTTTGGGTTTTATGAAGCCTTCAGTACATAGGCATGATTGATTAACCCATTGGCCATTGGTGATCAATTTAACTTTCAGTCCCTCTTCTTGTCCCAGAGGTCAGGGGTAGGGCTGAAAGTCCCAAACTTCTAATCCTGCCTTGGTCTTTCCAGTGACCAGCCCCCATTCTGAAACTACTGAGGGATTGCCAGCCATCAGTCAATTGTTAGCATGCAAAATATATCACTTTGGAGATTCTAAGGATTTCAGGAGTTGTATGCCAGGAAATGGGGTTGAAGACAAAATATATACTTCACAATACCACAAAAACCTACACTTGAAGTGCCATCACCGCCAAGGAGATGAAATTATTAATTTATTCAAAAAATACTTTTAAGATATACTATGAGCCAGGCGTGGTTATCAGTGATGGGGATAAGTCAGTGAACTGATCAGGCACAGTCCCTGAACCCCTTAGGGGAAAGTGGCAGGTGCTGCTGTTTGCCTGCCCGATAACCATTCACCCTTCTTCCTTACTAAAACAACATTTATTTTATTTGGAGTACAATGTGCACGCTTTTTTAAAACTGCATTTTCCAGTTCCTTTTGCATCTAGGAGTGGCCATATGACACCCTTTTGACTGAAGAGATGAAAATGGAAGATGTTGGGTATGGCAGGTAAATTTCTTTACGGGGAGTGGATCTAGATAGGACATCTCTTTTTCTCATTTCCCTGTCACAATTCTTATTTCCTGGAACATGAATAGGACTCTGCAATGTTGTGAGCACATGATGGCAAGCAGGATGTCAAAAGTCACTTTAAAAATGTCCGAATAGAAAGACCAATACAACTTAGCAGCCTGACGGCACAGTAAAGTCACTGCATTGGCCATGGGTACCTGCTTTTCTGTATCCGGATACTGCAGAAAAATGAAACAGCTATTTAGTTAAGCAAAGTAATTTTGTATCTGTTACATGTAGCTGAACACAAACACGTCTGTAAAACAAGGAAAGATGGAAAACAGGCAAATGCCCATATTGTGATATGGGTGCTATGAAAAACGGTAAGCTAGGGCCAGCATACGGAAGGGTTTCTGGAAGCATAAGGGATGTGTATAGATGATATTTTCTATGTGATGGCTTGGTAAGATTTCTCTGGTGAGCCACCACGTGAACTAAGAGCTGAGTGAAGCGAAGAGGCAAGTCATGTGGATCCTTGGGGGTGGACAGTTGAAGGCAAAGAAGTGAGTGCTTGCAAGGACCCCAGATGGAGGCTGTGTGGACAGGGTGGGGACGGTGAGAAGCTCAGGGTTGCTGGGATGCAGCAGGTGAGAGTAAAGAGGGGTGTTCGGATACAGAGAGGGTAATCTGATGACACAGGGTCCTCCACGTCGTGATGGCACAGACCGATGAAACAAGGATCTTCAAGTAGAGATACAAGAGCGTGGCAAGTATCTGTGTGGGCAACAGAAGGCTATGACATGTGAGCTGGCAGGATCTGGAGAAGAGGAGAAAGCGAAAACGAAGGTCCAGTGGAGCAGCATAAAGAACAATAAGCTCTTCAAACACAGCGGAGGTCACGAGGGCTGGGGTAAGCAACGTTCGCACGCTGAAGCAGAAGTGAAGTCTCAAAGGATCAGAAAGAAATGATAGCTAAAAAGGACAGGCAAGTAAAATCCAACATATACTTAGTGTCTCTGAAGAAGAGACCCAACCAAATAAAATGGGGAAAAATATTTAAAGAGACAATTTGAAAGACAAATAAACTTCATAGGAATAAAAGATTTAAACGTAGAATATGTCTTGGGACAAGATTGAGTCAAAATGGTTAACTCTGAGATGTATCCTGGTAAAATTATCGGACTTCAAAGATCAGAGAATAATTCTTTGAGCACCCAGGCAAAAAACATCAGGTACCTATAAAGTCAAAGAAGATGAGTCACCCTTAGTCCTACTTAATGCCAGAAGGCAATGGAGAAATACCTGACACTCCTCAGGAAAGACAATGTGATTCATTAATTTTTTAAAAAACTTTCATTTTAAATTAAGATGCAAAATAGAACTTTTTTGATGTACAGTCTTGCAAATTTGAATGCATGTATAGATTTGTGTGAACATCACCACAGTGGAAATATTATCGTGCCCAAAACCCTCCTGTACTTTCCCTTCTTAATCATTCCCTCGCTTCTCTCCAACTATCAGTTTTCAGTCACTATCATCCTTGGAAGAATGTCATATAAATGAAACCATACAACATATGACCTTTTGACACTGGCTTTTTTTTTCACTCAGCATAATTCCTTTTAAGCTTCATCTAAGTTGTTGAGTGTACCTCAATATTTCATTACTTTTTATTACTGAGCGGTACTTGATTGCATGTATGTACCACAGTTTGTCCATTTACTCACTGAAGGGTATCTGTGGTGTTTCCAGGTTTTGGTGCTTATGAATAGACCTGCTATAAAATTCCTGCTACTGAATCCATCCAGCAAGTTTTTAAGTTTGGTTATTATATATTTTAAATTTTTTGGATATTTGCTTTTTACATAGACTATTTTTAGAGCAGTTTTCAAAGAAAACTTGAGGAGAAAGTACAGAGAGTCTCCATAAGCCTCACACCTACAGCCTCCCCGACTATCAACATCCCACACCACAGTGGTACATTTGCTATAATCTATGAATTTTATTGCATTTTTCAGTTCTAAAATTTCCACTTAGTTCTTTTTTTATATCTTCTATTTCTTTGTTGAGATTGTTTCTGGATGCTTGCTTGAGCATTTTCCTAAGAATGCTATAAAATCTTTGTCAGATAATTCCAACATCTGTGCCATTTTTGATTTGATGTCTATTCATCATCTTTTCCCATGAAAATTGAAATATTCCTGGTTCTTCACTTGTCTAGTAGTTTTGGATTATAGCGTGGCCATTTTGAGTATTATAAAATTCTGCATCTTGTTTAAATTTTATGAAGAATATTGACTTTTTTTCTTTTTTTTTTTTTTAAAGCAAGCAATCAATGTGGCTGGGTTCAGGCCACAAGTTCAGACCAGCCCTCTCTGGGTTGTGTTTTCCGGGCCTTTGCAGTGCTATTTGGAGCTTTCCCGTGTGGACGTCACTCAGTGGCTAGTCTGATTTGCGGGTGGTTTCTGTCATAGTCATCTTGAGCTGCTGTGACAAATACCACACACTGGGTGCTGAAACAACTAACATTTATTTCTCAAAGTTCTGGAGACTGGAAAGTACAAAAGCAAGGTGCTAGCAGATTCCAGGTCTGGCGAGGGCTCTTCTCCTGGTTTGCTGATGGCCACCTTCTTGCTGTACCCTCATGTGGCTGAGAAAGGTCATCTTACTCATGTCTCTTCTTAGAAGGGCACTAATCCCATTCATGAGAGCTCCACCCTCATGATCTGAGTAGCTTCCAAAGACCCCGCCTCCAAATACCATCACATCGGGGATTAGAGCCTCAACATATGAATCTCAGAGGGACAAAAACATTCAGTCTATAGTATGGTCCACCCATAGTTCAGTTCTCTAGGTCTATTTTGTGCTGTTTAGGGTCAGATTCATGAATGCAAAACTCAGGAGCAAGTCCAGAAATTTATTAACAACTTTCTGGAGCTGCTTTCATGAGCTCTGCCTCCATAATCTCCTCAATAATTTCTGGTTCCCTGGGACTCCCCTTTTCATGACTTTGGCCAAAGAGTGGAGCTTTATTTATCCTGCTTCCCAGCACACTTCCTCTGACTGTGCCTGCTAACTGGCAGGAGGACAAAGAGACAGAAAAAGAAGCAACTGGGTTTGGCCTATCCTCTTGGGACTACAGCTCCTTCAACCAGAGAAGAAATTCCCTGAGGGGTTTAGTCTCCTGTAGTTCCCTATGTGACTGCTATTGTTGCTGCCATAACTACAGAATTACATGAGGGTTGGGACAGAGAGCACCAAGAAAAGAAAAAGAAAACAGGGGATTTCCCCCATTCCCTCTGGGTGTTGGGAGACCCTTTTCTTGCGCCTCAAGCCAAAACAAAAGGACTTCTCCTAAAAATCTGTGTGCTGGTACCTGTGTCCATGTCCAGGTTTCGTGCTGTCTTTAGTCCAGGGATATCAGAGGAAAAAGCGTAGGAAACACTTGGCCTGTTTGGTGGCACTTTGAATTCTCATCCTCTTCCCCAATCCACCTGCTACTCTTTACTTTTCAAATTCCTCCCTGTATCCTGTCTAAGTTTTGTAGGAGACACAGAATGCAGAGAGTACATTTACATTCAGCAGGGGACATAGGGTAAAGGATGTTTACTCCATTTTACCCTGAATTGGACCCTGACCCATCAATTTTATACTTGCTCAAATTTTCATTCAAGTATAAAGCAAAAGCAACAACAACAAAATAACTTCAAGGAATATGCTGTAGTTTCCATAAGAATTCATAATGTCAATAATGAAATAAAAGTGTGTGCTACAGTTTGAATGAGTCCCCCAAATTTCATGTGTTGTACATGTAATCCCTGTGCCCGCACAAAGGATTAATGTTGGCTCTGCCCTCATGACTGGATTAGTGGATTAATGAGCACTCTGCCCTCATGAATGGATTAATGTTGCTATCACAGGAGTGGATTAATTATCACAGGAATGGCTTTCTTATACAAGCAAGCTCTTTCTGTCTCTTGCTCTCTTGCCATGTGATGCCCTCTGCCATGTTATGACTCAGCAGAAGGCCCTCACCAGATGCCAGTACCATGCTTTTGGACTTCACAGCCTCCAGAACCATGAGCTAAATAAACTTCTTTCCTTTATAAATTACCCAGTCTGTGGTGTTCTGCTACAGCAGCAAGAAACAGACTAAGACAATGTGTAACTAGCAGAAGCTGGGATGGAAAAGGAGAAGGGAGGAAGCTTAAATACGCTGATTTCCTCATCTTTCATAGATAGGGTTGAAAACATCATTTAAAGAGGCTAAAACTTGGGAAAATCTGGGGAACAGGGGTGAAGGGAGACTTTTCACTGAACATACATCATATGATGGGAGTTTTGGCTCGTGTGAATATATTACATTAAAAAAACAGTGGGAAAATAGGGGTAGATGCTTGCCCATCAAGAGAATCCTGCACAAGTGCTTTTTGCTTGTTCTTTAGAAGAAACATTTTTTAAAAGGTTGCCATATATACTCTCTAATAATTGGGAATTAATCAATGGGTGCACATGGGCATAGAGAGATGTAAAGGTCATTGGAAATCAAGAAGGGGCAGGGGGAAGAAGGGGAGGGGTAAAAACCTACCTGACAGGCACAATAAGCACTATCTGGGTGATGGGCACACTAACTGCCCTGACTTCAGCATTATAAAAGGTATCTGTGTAACAAAACCATTTGTACACCCTTAATATTTTGAAATTAAACAAAAAAGAAGGTTGCCATTTCTATACAGTTTTTAAAAATCTGTTAATATTTAAATGTGACAATAATAAAACTAGCATTTATTATTTATAGCTCCAGACTCTACACTCTAAATACTTAAGTACTTAATACTAAGGACTTGCATCCTCAGAATAGCTCAAGGAAATATTATAATGAAATATATATCTATTTGAATAATACACATAATATGTATAATAAAATATTATAATTCCCATTTTACAGAGGAGAAAACTGAAAGGTTAGAAAGGTTAAGTAACTCACTGAATGTTAAATGTTCACATCTGGTAAAGCAGTAAAAAGTACCTAGGAAGTTTTGCTGTAGAGGTAAACAGTAGAAAAAATATATAATTTGATAAGGAAGGGGAAGAACAGGTGTGAGAAGTGGAGGAATATAATTTTAAGACTGCTTACAGTGAATGGGCACTAGATACACTCTAACCAGAGAATGGAGTGTGTATCAGTTATGGTGATATAGATTACCGTAAAAAATAAAAACAGAACCAATCCCTTCAAATTATAAGGAACACATGAACAAAGCAAGAGAAACACAAACCATACCAATGAAAAGTAGAAAGAATAATAGAACTATGATACAACTCATAACACATACCTATCATATCAACAAAGACAAATTATCTAAATTCTTCTATTCAAATAGGAATGTCACACCGGATCACAAAGTCAAACTCAACAAGAGGACACCTAAAACAAAGTGATTCAAAGGTTGAAAAATAATGGACAAAGACATATCAGGAAAATTCAGACAAAAAGAAATCATGGGGGTCATGACCTTAACATCAGACATTAACTTAAATTTAAAAAGCATTTTATGAAACAAATGCATATATTTTTAATTAGAAAGCAAAATGATAACTAAAATCTTACATACATGAATATCTTGTTCACCATAGAGTCAAAATTGATACATAAAAATATACAGTTTAATAGAAGAAATAAGATCTTGTGTTTGATAGATCAGTATCGTGACTATAGTTCACAACAATCTATCAATCTACTGTACATTTCAAAATAGCTAAAAGAGAATCATTCAAATGTTTCAAATGTTTCTAGCATAAAGAAAAGGCAAATATTTAAGGTGATGGATATACCAACGACACTGATTTTATCTTTACATGTACCATGAAAATATGTACATCTATTATATAGCTATAAAAAATAAAAATAAAAAACTCAAAATTCATAAAGCTCAAACCACAAAAAATACAAGGAGAAATAGGCTGAAATATATTACTTGTAGCAGACACTTCACTCAGCCTGGGTTAGGCTGCATTATTTGGCCACTGTCATCTGTTGCTTGCAGTCATTCACTAATCGCATCCTTTCCTTCAGGAGAAGATACTTCTTTATCCTATTCACTTTGGGCGCTTGACCATACAACCTGCTTCAGCTAAAGGAATGTGGGTGACGTGACATTTAGGTGACATGGACTATATCTGAGCATAAACTTTAAATGCACCCATGTGGTTTGGCCCTGCCCTTTTTGTTCCCGCTAGAGCTGGAAGAAGGGTGAGGTGGGTGAGGCAAGATCATGTAAGTGCAGGGTCAGATTCTGTTTTTATTTAAAATTTTGATATGTTGTTCCTCATGGATTTTTGTATCAATTTTGGGTTTTAAAAATACTGCATTAGAATATTATTTATCTTGATAACTGAGTGTTTTGGAGTCCCCTTAAATTTTGCAGGCAAGGCAAGTGTCCCACTGTGGCCCTCATTACTGCCCTATATCATAAGAAGGCGTGTACTCAGACAGTGGCTACTTCTTCAGCCTTGAGTCTGAAATGAAAAGACTCGAGGAGCTGGCCTGAACAGGCCCCAGCCGAACAATAACTCATCTGCAGCTCTCATGCAGTACAGGCAAGAAATAGGACCTGCTGTTTAAGCCAATGAGATTTTGAGTTTCTTTGTTAGGCAGCATGGGCTGCTGAAACCGAATGTACAGCCTATGACAGACCTAGTGGACAAAAATGAGCAAGATCATAGAAGACCTTTAGTAGCATAATGAAGACGATAGATCTTATTCATATATACCAATACGATTCCCTAAAAACAGTGAATATACCTTTTTTTCATGTCTCCACTTACCAAAATTAACAACATCCTGGGCCACAAAGAAAACTTCAATAAATTTCAAAAACTAGAAATAGTATAGTTAACATTCTTTAACTATAATTAAACTATCAATTGCTAACAAATATAGAATCCCTTCTCCTTGAAAGCTGAAAATTTAAAAAGATACTCTTTATAAAATACCTTCAAAGTCGAAATCAAAACTAAAATGGCAGAATTTCTAGAAGATAACAATACAGAGTATTAACAGAACACTATATATCAAAAGTTATAGGATACAAGTTAAGCAGTGCCTATGGTAAATTTACTCTTAAAGACCTACAAGAAAATAAAATAAGTGAATCAAGCAGCTAATATAAAAAATTTACAGAAAATAACAAAACAATCCAAAGAAAAGAAGAAACTGATCATGATAAAAGCAAAAAAAAAAAGAAAAAGAAAAATTAGCATACTGAAAATGGAAAACTAAGAAGCCTAAGACCTAGTTAGCTGGCAAAAATATAAATTCACAATATGTGTTGGAAAAGTTAAAAGAATTACAAGAGGCATTGATTAACACTGCAAATAATTTTTTAAAATTGTATCAGATAAAAATAGTCAAAATGAAAAAAATTATAAAAGGACCTAAGAAGTGAAAAAAAATCTAAATGGACCAATTGCCATGGGAAAAAAAATACTAAATGGAAAAAGGTGGCAAAGAGTTGCCTTCCCCAAAGCTTGAGAACAGTTTCACAGTTGAATTTCACCAAACATCTAAGGAAAACATAAATCCAAATAAGGAAAGCTTCCTATTTTTTTTTTTTAATAAAGCCAACACAACATTAACAGGAAAAAAAGCTAAATTAAAATAAGACTCTAAGAAAAAACTTCAGATCTCACAATATTGACAACAAAATTCTAATAAATGATTGATACAGAATTTAGTAGCAACTAAAAGAATAAGAGATTGTGACCAAATTCCAGGACTTCAAAGAAAGTATATTAGGAAATTATTAATATAACTCACTGTGTGCAGAGAACCAATGAAAAATCACATGGTGAAATTCATAGGTGCTAAAAAGGACATATTAAATAATCTTGCAAAATCACAATTCTTAATAGAATAAGAATAGATTAAATCTTCTCAATTTTGCCTAAATTTATTTTTAAATTTAACATGATTCCAATTAAAATATAACCAGTAATATTTTTAGGAAGCTGATTTTAAGTTCTTCTGGAATAATATACATTCAGGATTAATCAGAAAAAAAATTGAAGATGAAGAGTAAAAAAAGAAGGAACTATCTTAGCAGACACTAACGCATTAAAGAAAATATAAATAGTGTGGTGCTAACACATGAACAGACAGACAGATGGAACAGAAAGGAAAGTCTATAAATAAACCCAAGTATATATAGGAATTTTGTACCTGCTGTAGCAGGTATTTTAGGTTATTGGGAAAATGATGAATTATTCAATAAATGTTTTGGGACAGTTAGGTGACCATCTAGAAAAAAATAAAGATCTCTATCAATCTCCTTACATTAAAAAAAATCCTGGGTGGGCCAAAGGCGTAACCATGAAAAAAACCCAGAACATTTCTAGAAAAAACATAGGAGACTTTAAAAAAATCAAATCTGAGAGAAGGGAAGACATTTTAAAAGCATGACAGAAGACTCAGATACTGTAAGAGAAAAGGCTGACAACATAAATACCAGAAATTTCTGCATGACAAGAAAAGATCTGTTAAAGTTAAAAGGCAACTGACAATTAGGAAAGATGTATGCAAGACATATCACAAATGGTTAATCTGTTAAATATATAAAAGCTCCTACACATAATTTTTTAAAAGATGAGTTATCCAAAAAAAAAAAAAAAAAAAAAAAAAAAAAAAAAAAAAAAAAAAAAAAAAAACTGGGCAAAAATCATAAAAAATAAGTCCCTAGAAAAGGTAATCCAAATGTTCATACATACACGCACACAATGTGTAGCCTCACTTAAAATCAGCAAAGCATGACTTCACCATTTTGTTCATGGTACCCGAGGTGTGCCATATCCTACTGGGAAGACAAAACAAGACATACCTTTGTATTTCCTAGTCCCAGAAATTTCAGCTATTTTTAATTTTAATTTTGTAAAGCCAGGAGTCTTGCTATGTTGCCCAGGCTGGTCTCAAACTCCTGGCCTCAAGCAGTCTTCCCCACTTAGTCTCCCAAAATGCTGGGATTACAGGCATGAGGCACCACGCCCAGCTAATGTCAGCTTTTTAAAGGCCCTAGTTGGGCAACTTGGATAATTCTTCTTTTGGTAGGCAGACTAAATCCATTTCAAATGTGAATTTCCACAATATCATTTTGCGACATCTTTTTTAGCACCGGTGTTTTCAGAGAAGGAAGATACTCTTTAGTTTGTTTCTCTGATTTACTGTGATGGAAATATCTCTTGACTCTAATAGTTGTTCTGAGAAACATTTCAATATGCAAATTTTAGTGCAATACATATTTCAGAATAATATGCATTACTCTTTCACCCTTTTATTTCTGTCATTTTTGCACAGCTGAATATTTTTCTTCTTCAAAAAACAACTAACAAAAATTTCTATGTTTGTGCCTGTGTATTAACAAGATTTGGGCAGAAAGGTGGGTGTGTGTGGCATTTGAAAAAAAATCAGTCTAATGGTTCTGTGAAGTTTCAACCCATCCTTCTGAAAATAATGATACTACCTTGCACTTAGCACAATGCCTCCTATGAGGAAGGAGCTCTGTGTTGATTATTACTATTATTAAAAGGACATCAAAAATCTAAAGAAAGAGACACTATTATTATTCCCATTTTATAGCTAGTAAGTGTTGGAGCCAGTGTTCAAACCATATTTTTCGGATAATGAATCTATTGAACCTACCTAGGGTTTGGGAATGCAGAAATGCATAGTAAGAAGAAATTAGGTTGCCTGTGTAATGTGGCTCTATAACAGCAAGAACAGAAGATAAACAATATAGTACCATATAGCAAGAAAGGTGGAGATAAAAAATGTCCTTGATGGTTAATATTATTAATAAATATTAACATATTAATATTTCTCGAACGATCAATAACATATTCTAATTGACTTTAAAACCTTTCTTTAGGCTGTCTCTGGACAGTGTTTAGAATGGCTGAGAATTATGGGTGTTCTCTCTTACGTGTAAGAAATAAACCGGGAATTTCAGTTTTTGACTTTTATTTGTGAAGCGTTGTTTCACACTCAAGGGCACAGGGTTGAAAGGAACTTCTAGGATTAATTTGGAGTGTTCTCTTATTTCTGAACCATTCCTAAAATGGTATATTATTAATAATTCAATATCAAAATATGTAGGAAAGAAATTCCACAATTTTCATTTGTATTAACTCAGTTCTGGGTCTCATAACTCTGGCTGTTGGGGAAGTTTTCAATTCCCTTAAGGATATAGGCTTCCAACACAGCGGGTATCATTAGCTTTATCAAGGCAAACACAAGTTAAATGCAATGAATTGGCCTAGTGATTACAGATCTAATTAATCTTCAAATGTTACAGATAATAGCTCTCACAGAACATTACAGATAGTAGATGCCAAATATTATAAATGCTTATTAAACTGAATTGAACTGGAAAGCAGGGAAAAAGCTGTCAGGTTAGCAAAGAGGATTAACCACTTGAGGCTTCACTGCTGTGTCTTACTTGCTCATTTCCTGACATCAATACTTGGATTCTGTTAAAAAAATATTTATGCAGAACAAGAAAAGTGCTGACTTATCTATGATCATTTGATGATTCATTCAACAAATATTTATGGTGCACCATGTGCCAGGTACTGTCCCAGGTTCTGAATATTTTCAACATATGCGACTATGTTTTAAATCAGCAGTCCCCAGCCTTTTAGGCACCAGGGACTGGATTCATGGAAGACAATTTTTCCATGGGGATACGGGAGTGAAGACGGCCAACCATGGGGAGCGGCTGTAAATACAGATGAAGCTTTGCTAGCCTCACCTTCTGCTGTGCGGCCTGGTTTCTAACAATCCACAGACTGGTAGCGATCCATGATCCACGGCCAAGATTTGGGGACTGCAGTTTTAAATAATAGCGTGTAACCATAAGAACCCCAATTGATTCCATGTAAACTAACCAAAAGTTCCTGATATGAGAGTTTAATGAGCTCGTGAATGTGGTCACATTCCCTAACATCACTAACCATAATGCCAATCCCCTTGACAACACCATAAGGTCACCTACACTTCCCCATCGAGAACCTTAAAAGTAGGGAGTTAACAGTGACCTTAAGAAAGATAGTGTGGTTTCTAGAAAAAATAATAGACTAGGAATTCAGAAACTAGGCTCTGAAGTTGTGTCATTTCTGTCAAGTCACTTAATTCTCAGAATCAGTTTTCCTACCTGTAAAATAAAATGAATTAGAAAAATGTTAAAGCCTCTTTTATGTCTGATAGTCTATAATCTTAAATTAACAGATCTTATTAAATCTAAATTCTAGGAGGAAGATAAAGTCTACATTGTGAGTCTTGGGTCAATTCCTATTAATGACACAAAAATTTCCCTTTCCTGTGCTGTGACATCAAAAGGACAATATAAATAAAGAAAATAAATGTGTGTGTGTAATTATTATTTTTAAAGTGGTCTCCAAGAGCGCCATTTTACAGGTGATTCAACCCTTCAGATGATTTGGATACAGCGTGTATTTCTTTGTTTCCTTTTGTAAATTTTCTTATCAGATGGCAGAGGGGTTGAAAAAAGAGGGGAAAGGGCTGGCTAGTGCATATTTATGATATCGGCAAAACTTAAGTTTTAAAGTTAAAAGGTTTCAAACTTCAAGGAGGAGTTTAACTTGTAGTTAGATTTTAGACGCTCTCTGACTAACGTTGGACATAAAGAAAGACAGCAAACCATGGGGAGAGAGATCTAGTTTAAGTCCTAGAGAAAAATAATAACGGAGACTTACAATTTAGATACAAAGAATATTATTACGAAAAAAGGAGCTAGAGACTGATGGTGTTGAAGATTAGGCTGAGCCTTGAGTCAACAGATGATTTGATATCCTGGAACCAAGGGAGGCCCAGGTTCTTGCTGCGGAAAGGTCTGACTGAATGATAAAGCGGGTCTATATACGTTTTAGTGGTTTTAACATATATTCTGCAAGTGAGTGCCCTCTCCAGGTCATTTGATTCACTCTCAGAAAAAATGTGCAAATTAATAAATCTAAATGTTGAGATATGTACACCTTTACAAAAAGTTATACGCAAATACCTTTACCAAAAGTATTTCATTCGGAGGCAAAGATCTCAATCGTCACAGCATGCATGTCTCCGAGTTTAGCAACCCCCGCAGCGGGCGAGGGTCGTCCCTCCAGGGCGGGCCCTGGCACCGCCCCACCCCCAGCGACCCCAGCCGGCCCGGGAGCTGGTCTCTCAGGACGCGCGCCGGGGGACCGGGGCGGGGGCGTGGAGGCTGTTCCCCGAGCAACCAATCAGCAGCGAGGCCCGGCGGTGGCGCCAGTGACGTAGAGCCGCGCTTCCCTCCGCCCCGCTGCGGGCCGACGCTCAGCGCCGTCAGCCAAGCCGGCTCGAGCGCGAGGGGAGAGGGAGTAGGAGGGCTTTGGGGCCGACCGGCTGTCGGAGGGCGGCGGGTCGCGGGGAGAGGGGGAGTGAGCATGCGCAGGAGCTCCGGGGAGGGCGGGGGAGGAGGGACCGGGCGTGGGGAGCCGCGCGCGCGCGCGCGCACGAGCGGCCCGCTGGCGGCCGCGGGTGGAGGGGGCGGTTCCTCGAGTGTCGGCGACCCGAGGGCGGGCAGGCGGGCGGCAGGTGCCGCTGCGGCCGCCGCCGCAGCCTCCTGCTGGTCCCGCGTCTCCTTTTCCTACGGCGGGGATGAGCTGGGCCCCGTCAGGGGCTGCACCTGCCGGCTGCCTATCACCCTGGGCCTCCTCGCGTGACCTCGGCCTCCTCGCGTGTCCGGCCCCCGCGGTGCAGCGCTGCCCCTGAGAGGGAGCGGGCGGCGGCCTCCTCCGCCCCGACTCCTCGCTCGGGGGCCGCGCCCGGCCCCCTCCCCTCCTCCGTCCGCTGTCCTCAATGTCTCCCCGGCGGGGAGGGGGCTGCCTGGGAGACACGCAGAGCGGCCCCCCCACGGAGGCCCGTCGGCGGCGGCAGCAACAGCGACCAGCCCGGCGCCCCGCAGCCTTCGCTGGCGGCGGCGGCCTGGAGGAGCCGCGCACCCGCCGCCGCCCCCCGAGCCTTGCAGCCGCCGCCCGGCGCCCGAGGAGAGGGCGGCAGGCGCCCCCCGGGGAAGATGAAGGCGGAGGGGGGCGACCACTCCATGATCAACCTGTCGGTGCAGCAGGTCCTGAGCCTCTGGGCCCACGGGACGGTGCTGAGGAACCTCACGGGTAATTGATGCGCCCGCGCTGGGGACGGGGATGCGGTGCCGCCCCTTGCCTCCTTTCTCCCTCCGGAGCCGGGGAAGCGGTCCTGGTCGCCCCACCCCCGTGCGCGCCGCGCTCGGGAGCGCCGGGTCCCAGGTCCCGGCGAGGAAAGTGTTAATCGCATCCACTCTGTGCGTGTTCCGGGGGCGCTGGCGCCCGCCACCCCCTTCCCTGAATCGCCGGGGCAGCGTCCACGACCCCCGCCTTCTGCCCTGCACAAGGAGGGCTCCCTGCGGCGGGCCTGCCTCTGGAGTACGCGCGGAGTAGCTTTAGTGCCGAGACTTGAGCACAGTTAGCTTTTATTTCATTACCCTCCTCCCCTCCCCCGTCCACACACACACACCACTTCTTGCTGTTCAGATCTCTTTTTTTTGGTTTAGCTTTTTTTCTTTATGGCAAATCTCAAACCAGATGTAGAACTTAAATTCCCCGCTCGCAATGATCAATTTGCTTCACCGTTAATATTTTTGGCATTATAAATGACTAAGTAGATTATAATGGGTCAGGGGCTGGGCCAAGGTCTAGTGCATACGAGCATTAGCTTTATATATCTCCTCTTCTCCCCATTTCCTTTTGTCTCTCTCTCTCCCTCCGGCCTCAGCTGCTGCTTCTGTGACATTTGATAATGTGAATTTCCCTTCATTCGTTAAGGCTTGGGAATTAACTACGTGTTAATAACTACAATTTCTAATTGTAAAAGTGAGCAATAATACACATAATATTTTTATCTAATCTGTAGGTTTGCTTTGTGAAGAAACTTCTGATTTTGTTGATGTGGAAATGCTTATATTACCCTCTGAGTTCTGAATTTTCAGAATACCCTCCAAAGAGTAGTATTTGTAAGAAAAAGATTAAATTGCAATTTGGTGATTCCTCAGTGCCTGATTTTTAGAGGAAAAAAACTTATACTCAAGATTTAATTCTTGGAAATGTATAAGGCAGTTAATTTCGATAGAACATTAGTATTTCAAAAATACGCTGTGTCAAACTGATTGAGTGCTATGAATATTTTGTAAATATAATCTATGTTGACAAGACGTCCATACATATGTTGTATATAGATAACATTTCTACAACAATTCTCTATCATTCCATACTTTATATATATATATATAAAGATGTTCATAGAGAAAAATTTTACGGAGTTATATACCACAAAGGACAACTTTAAGGACACTGGTTTCCTTGAATATGGAAACTATGAAATTAAGGTAGATTCTGGATTGATTTTCAAGGTTTAACTTGGAGCAAACTGTCTTTAGATGATGGTTGCAGGTCAGGCACATGTTTTTATAGTTCTCAAAAACTAAATTGACAAAGACCATTTTATGATTCAAGTGAATTTAGAGATAGACTGCTTCATCTTATTTATGGCTTTCCTTGCCTTTATCCACTGTTTCATATTTCAAACATACCAGTTGTGTTTATTGGAGTGAAATGAAAAGTAAGGACTTAATAAGAAAATGTATTTATACAGCATCTCAGAGATATTGATGGTGCAGTTCTAGACCACTGCCATATAGCGAATATTGCAATACAATGAGTCACACAAATTTTTTGGTTTCCCACTGCATATGAAAGTTATGTTTACACTGTACTGCAGTCTGTTAAGTGTGCAGTAGCATTATGTCTAAAAAAACCAATGTACATATCTTAATTAAAAAATACTTTGATCATATGAGCCTTCAGGACTTGTAATCTTGTTGCTGGTGTATGGTTTTGCCTCCATGTTGGTGGTGGTTGAAAGGCCGGAGTGGCTGCGGCCATTTCTTAAAATAAGACAAGAATGAAGTTTGCCCCATTGATCTCTTCCGTTCAGGAAAGATTTCTCCAGCTTGCAGTGCTATTTGATAGCATTTAATGCACATTTTAAAACTTTAAAAATTGGAGTCAATACTCTTGAGCCCTCCTGCTACTTTATCAGCTGAATTTTATGTAAAATTCTTAATCCTTTGTTGTCACTTTAACAGTATTGATGTTATCTTTACCAGGAGTAAATTCCATCTCAAGAAACCACTTTCTTCTGGTCTGTCCCTGGATCTAAAAAGAAAAAAAAGAGAAACCACTTTTGCTTATCCATAAGAAGTAACTAACTCCTCATCCATTCAAGCTTGATCATGAGATTACAGCAATTCAGTTACATATTCGGGCTCCACTTCTAATTCTAATTCTCTTGCTGTTTTTGCCACATCTGCAGTTACTTCTTCCCCTAGATCTTGAACCCCTCAAAGTTATCCATGAGAGTTGAAATCAACAACTTCCAAACTGCTATTAATCTTGATATTTTGACCTCCTCCCATGAATCATGAGTATTCTTAATAACATCTACAATGGTGAATCCTTTCCAGAAAATTTTCAGTTTACTTTGTCCATATCCATCAGAGGAATCATTATCTATAGCAGCTATAACCTTACAAAATGTATTTCTTGTTAAGACTTGAAAGTCAAAATTACTCCGCGATTGATGGGCTGCAGAATGGGTGTTGTGTTAGGAGGCAGGAAAACATTAATCTTCTTGTACGTACATCTCCATTAGAGCTCTTGGGTGACCATGTGCCTTGTCAATGAGTGGTAATATTTTGAAAAGAACCTTTTTTTCTAAACAGTAGGTATCAAGAGTAGACTTAAAATATTTAGTAAACCATACTGTAAACAGCAGGGCTATCATCTAGGCTTGGTTGTTACATTGATAAAGTACAGGCAGAGTAGATTTATCATACATAATTCTTAAGGGCTCTAGGATTTTTGGAATGGTAAATGAGCATTGGCTTTAACTTGAGGTTACATTAGCCCCTGAAAAGAGAGTCAGCCTGTCTTTTGAAGCCAGGCCTCGACTTCTCGCTAGCTATGAAAGTCCTACATGTCATCTTCTAATATAAGGCTGTTTCATCTACATTTAAAATCTGTTGTTTAGTGTAGCCACCTTCATCAGCAATCTTAGATCTGTAAAACTTGCTGCCACTTTTACTTCAGTACTTGCTATTTCACCTTGCACTTTAATGTCATGGAGACAGCTTATCTCCTTAAACCTCATGAACCAACCTCTATTAGCTTTAAACTTTTCTTCCACAGCTTCCTCACCTCTCTCAGCCTTCATAGAATTGAAGAGAATTCAGGCCTTGCTCTGGATTAGGCTTTGGCTTAAGGGAACATCGTAGTTGGTTTGATCTTTCTATCCAGACCGCTCAAGCTTTCTCCGTATCAGCAAATACAGACGTTTTGCTGTCTTCTCATTTATGTGTTCACTAGAGTAGCACTTTTAATTTCTTTCAGAAACTTTTCCTTTGCATTCACAATTTGGCTGTTTGGCACTGGAGGCCCAGCTTTCAGCCTATCTTATCTTTTGACATGTCTTCCTCACTAAGCTTAATCATTTCTAGCTTTTCACTTAAAGTGAGAGACACTTGACTCTTCCTTTCACTTGAACAGTTAGAGGCCATCATAGGGTTATTAGCCTAATTTCAATATTGTATCTCACAGAATAGGGAGGCCTGAGGAGAAAGAGAGACAGGGGAATGGCCTATTGGTGGAGCATCAGAATACACAGGATATATATCAATTAAGTTTGACATCTTATATGGGCGTGGTTCTTGGCACCCCAAAACAATTACAATAGTAACACCAAAGATTACTGATCCCAGATCACCAAAATAGATATAATAAAAAAATTTGAAATGATGCAAGAATTACCAAAATGTGACACAGAGATGCAAAGCAAGCACGTGCTGTTGGAAAAATGGCACCGATGGACTTGCTTGATGCAGGGTGCCACAGGACTTCACTTTGTAGAAAATGCTGTATCTGCGAAGTGCAATAAAAGGCAGTATGCCTGTGTATGTTAATGACTGTCTAGCTCATCAAAGCGTATTTTGAGAAAGTTAGCTTTGGCAGCCACAGAGTAAATGTAACTTACCGCTTGGCCAGATTTAACAACATTTTAAAGTATTTAAGATTCTAATCATTTTAGTGTCTTCCATTTCTATCAGTCACCCATTAAGTTGATAATAATAGTCATTAATTCAGGGTTAGCTCCATTGTCTCCCAATATGATCTTAATACTTGTCATTTGCTCATCGGACCTTGCCATTTCATAAAGTACTGAACATCCAAAACTAGGATTGAGGTAGGACTGAGGAACATGGGAACCTCTGTCAGGAAATAACTAGTGTCTGAACATGCAAAATTCTGTGTGTCCGGGTAAAAATACAGAAGGAAACATTGGAAATATCCTTCTTTAGTGGCTTAGTGTACCACGTTAGGAACCACATCATTTCTAAAAAGGGGCAGTCTGTGAGCGGTAACATTGTGATGTGGTTCATTGTGGCCTTCTCCATGCCAGTGACTTTGGGGATCCCTTATGTATTAATATTTTTAATCATTAGTTAAGAGATGTTACCTACAGTGCCATTTACAACTTAGTCTATTAAAAAGAGGCAAGCAAAGGACTCCTAAAGCAAGACAACTACCATTTATCAAGTGCCTGCTGTGCATTAGGTACTTTACATGTGGTATTTCAGATCTTCCGAATAGCTCTTCAAAGCACATTTGCAAGGAAGCTCAGAAGGGTAAATTAAGTTGCCTCCAATCACATAGCTTGTAAATGGCCGAGCTGGGCCTTTAGACCAAGTCTTTGCCTGTACAACTCCTTTTTCCCCCTTTACCATGCTGCTTTAGCTACTTCCTCTTTACACCCTACAAGCAGAACTAATTTCTTGCTTCATCCTGCTACTTCTGTTTTTTGTACATACTTTTATTATATATCTCAATTACATGATAATTTTTATTTGTCTCTTTTGGACTGTGAGCTTTTCGAGGATTGGAGCATTTTCTTGCACATCTTTGAATTCTCATACACTAGCATTACAGTACCTGGCACATAGTATATGCTAAAGACATGTTTATTGAGGTGAGTTTTTAAAATAATTTTTTAACAGTTGCATGATTTAAACATTCTACCTTGCATTGTTTTTTTAGCTACATCTCTGAGTGAACATGAGGAATGAGGTGTTAAAGCAACTTGTATAGATAACTATCATACATACCTTTAAAGCATACAAATGCTTATTGAATGCAGTTTTTTTGTGCTAGGTACCATGCTTTCATGTATTTTATTCAACCTTTTCAACAGTCTTGAGGGGATTATTGTTTGTCTTTGTTTTATAGATTCAGATATTGAAGCAAAGAGTAACTTGCTTAGAGCCGATAGCTAATAAGTGAAAAAGTCATTACCTTTTTTCACATGATAACACATACTAATAAATCAGAAGACATTTTTATCATCACAAAAAACTTGGAAATGAAACATAATAGAAAGGAGGATAGTGTAGAGCTAGAGTGATATGGATTTAAGAAATGACTGTATGAAGAATAGGTTAATTAAATACCATATCAAAGGGGAAGCTGCGCTTATTTCTTTTTTTTTTTCTTTGTAAAAACTAACAGGTGTGATGTTATTCTTCTCTTTGTGCCTTATCCCATAGGCAAAATGGGAAAATATACTGACCTTTGGAAGGCAGCTATGCGCACCAACATACTACCACACATATATTGACCATTTTATGTTAGAGACTGACCTTTAGAAAGTAGTTTTGTGTATGTATTACTTTGATAAAAATACACTTTTAAAAAGTAATGATGAAATCTAGAAACATCTTAACGTTTTTAGAGCTAGGACTGCTTCATTTTAGAAATACTGAAATATCACTCCATTAGTGATGTGACATGGCTGGGATCAAGCAGTTATTTAATGACAGAGGCAGGACTGGAGCCAGCGTCTCCTGACCCTGAGTTCTGTGCCTTTCCTTTCTATTCCACGTAGTTTCTTAACCCAGGCAGGTCTGAGAGATGGTGAATCGTGTGGTACAGGGTGAGCATTCTTAATCTAAAATTTGAACTCTGAAACGCTCCGAAATCTGAATCTTTTTGAGTGCCAACGTGACACTCAAAGGAAATGCTCATTGAAGCATTTCAGATTTCATGTTTTCAGATTATCGATATTCAACTGATAAATATAATGCAAATATTCCAAAATCCAAAAAAATTCAAAATCTGAAATAGTTCTGGTCCCAAGCATTTCAGATACAGGGTATTCAACCTATGTTTAAGATTATCCTGGTGAGTATTTGTCTCAGTGAGCCTGAGAATGTATAAATGGAACAAATTTGTCCATAATACAATACACTGGAAAATGTAAGGTATTATTTAATAATAATGCTTTCTAAAATTTTAAGTTACCATTGCCTTTATAAAAGTTAGTGATCCATATTTATTATATGTCCAGTTTTAGAAATCCTACCAACTTTGGCCAGGTATTTATTTATTTTAATATTTTTCCCTCTTGGAAGACATAGTATGGGAATTCCATATACAGTGTATTAATCCCTGGAGACCCTCATCCCTGTCACTTAATAACCATTGCCATCGTTCTCTTCTCTATCACTTCCCCAAGTGTGTATTTCACAGGATTCCTAAATTGTTTTACTGTGTATAGGTTATATGCTTCTTCAGTTTACTTCCTTTCTTTCCCAAATAGATTTTCTTCTTTGAATGTGTCCTAAATCCCTACCTTCTCTCTGAAATTATAGTCGATATTGTGTATGGTTTTTCATTTTTATAATATCTTGACTTTTAAAAAAATCTACAGTTAAATGTATTCTTTTGCCTTACTTTTATTTTCTTCAACTACTTTGGTTTCCAGCTTTGTGTCTGACCCAAATTTGGTTGCTAAGGGTTTAGAAAAGAATATTTAGAAAAAAGCAGGGTCCCTAAACCCCTGGATAAACACAGAGTTGGGCTGGTGTTGGAAAGGGATAATTGGTCCCTGGGAAAACAGCAAAGGCTTCTTTAGCCTGGTCTGTCAGTGTTTGCAGCAAATGTAGGGGGAGGTACTCCCCTCTTTCATTGGTGATAAGCACTGGGAGGCTGAGAATTCAAACTGCAATGAAGGTTAAAAGGCTTTTCTCTCTCTCTCTGTGTGTGTGTGTGTGTGTGTGTGTGTGTGTGTGTGTGTGTGTGTGTGTATGTGTATACAGTAGTCCCCCTTTGTCCAAGGGGGATATGTTCCTAGATCCCCAGTGGATACCTGAAACCATGGATAGTACCAAACCCTATATATACACCACATAATGATATTTTGGTCAACAATGGACTGCATATATGATGCTGGTCTCATAAGATTATAATAGAGCTACAAAATTCCTATTCCCTGGTGACATCTTAGCTGACATAACGTCATAGCACAACATCTTATGTGTACGTGGTGATGCTGATGTAAAAAATCCTACAGCACTTCCAGCTGTATAAAAGTATAGCACATACAGTTATGTATAGTATATAATACTTGATGGTGATAATAAATGACTATGTTACTGGTTTATGTGTTTACTGTACTGTACTTTTTATCATTACTTTAGAGTATGCTCCTTCTACTTATTAAAAAAAAAGGTAACTATAAAGCAGTCTCAGGCAGGTCCTTAAGAAGGGATTTCAGAAGGCATTGGTATCATAGGAGATAACAGCTCCACGTGTGTTATTACCCCTGAAGACCTTCGAGTGGGAGAAGATGTGGAGGAGGACGACAGTGATACTGATGATCCTGACCTTCTCTAGGCCTAGCCTAACGTGTGTTTGTGTCTTAGTTCTTAACAAAAAAGTTTAAGAAGCAAAAACATAAGAAATTTTAAAAATAGAAAACAGCTTATAGAATAAGAATATAAAGAAAGAAAATGTATTCATATAGCTGTACAATGCATTTGTTTTAAGCTAAGTGTTAGTATAAAAGAGTCAAAGAGTTAAAAAAAATTAAAAGTCTATAAAGTTGGTTGGGGTGCAGTGGCTCATGCTTGTAATCTCAGCATTTTGAGAGGCCAAGGCCGGAGCATCACTTGACCCAGGGGTTCAAGACCAGCCTGAATAACATAGCAAGACTCCATCTCTACAAAAAATAAAAAAAATTACCTGGGCATTGTGGTGCACACCTGTAGTGCCAGTTCTCAGGCGGCTGAGACAGGAGGATCACTTGAGCCCGGGAGTTTGAGGTTGCTGCAGTGTTTGAGGTGAGCTGCAATGATGCCACTGCATTCTAGCCTGGGCAGCAGAGAGACTCAGTCTCAATAAATAAATAAATAAGTTTATAAAGTTACAATAAGCTAAGGTTAATTTATTAAGAAAGAAATTTTTTTTTATAAATTTAGTGTAGCCTAATTGTGCAGTATTTATAAAGTCTGCAGTAGTGTACAGTAATGTCCTAGGCCTTCACATTCACTCACCACTCACTGACTCACCCAGAGCAACTTCTAGTCATGCAAGCTCCACTCATGGTAAATGCCCTATACAAGAGTACCATTTTTTTCCCTTTTATTCCACATTTTTACTGCACCTTTTCTACATTTAGATGTTTAGATACACAGATATTATTGTATTGCCTACAGTATTCAGTACAGTAACATGCTGTATAGGTTTGTAGCCTAGGACCAGTAGGCCATACCATATAGCTGCGGTCCCCAACCACTGGGCCATGGCCCACACCACCACCCCGCCCACCTGCCCAGCTGTCTTTGGAAAAATTTCTTCCTTCAAACTTAGGAACCTGATGGGCTGCACAGCAGAAGGTGAGTGGCTGGCAAGTGAGCAAAGCTTCACCTGTACAGCCACTCCCCATGGCTCGCGCATCACCGCCTGAGCTCCACGCAACACCCCCCCCCACCCCCACCCCGTCCATGGAAAACTTGTCTTCCATGAAACCAGTCCCTGGTGCCAAAAAGGTTGGGACTGCTGCCATATGTGTAGTAGGTTATACCATTTATGTTTGTGTAAGTACATTCTGGGATTTGCTCAATGACAATATCTCCTTACTGATGCATTTCTCAGAATGTATCCTGTCATTAAGCGACATATGACTGTACTGTGTTTTTTCCTATATACCTATGATACAGTTTATGAGTTAAACACAGTAATAGATTTACAATAATAACTAAAAATAGAACAGTTATAACTATACTGTAATAAAAGTTACTTGACTGTGGTCTCTCTCTCTCTCTCTCAAAATGTCTTATTGTACTGTACTCACTTATTCTCAGACCACAGTTAACATTGGGTAAGTGGAAGGTAAAACCTCGGATAAGGGGGGGACTGTTGTGTGTGTATCTATGTATGTATATGTGTGTGTATATATGTGCTTATTTAATTTTTAGGATATACATATACATATTGTAGTTTCCTTTTAGACTTCATGATGGCTAAGCCATTTTAGATTTAATATTCAGTGTCTGCCAAAAAAAAAAAGAGGAAAAGAAGTTTGTATCTAGTCTGTATATTTGGAATTGTTCACCATCATACTGGCACAGTCATCTCCTTCCTTCAGTAGTGCCCACAAGCAGGTATGCTTCTCTTAGTGTTACCCTGTGTTCTAGCTTACCATGAGGTTAAGTTCCTATTCCTAAATGCTCTATTGGAGGCAAGTTTATATAGATGAAGTTACAAATGCCTACTTAGAGTTATTTATGTTTTGTAAGTATAGCCCTAAAGATGTATGCTCCTTTTCAGTATTTGTGCCAGACCCCCAAATTTACTTTTCTGCAAAATATGTGAAAAATCTTACTCTTTTGTGATACAAAGATAATTAGTAAGTGCTGGTATGATTGGTACTTTATAGGACTGAACTTTTTATGAGGCTTACCTGTATATCTTACTGAGAATGAAGTTGCTGCAGTTTTATAAAAATCAGGCTTGTCATTAGGTTTTTACTTTTTAAATTCTTACCTCATTATCTTTGGATCATAAATCCATATCCTCTGGCAATACCAAGTCCAAGGTTCAGATGACATTTCTTAAACATAAAGCAATTTCTAAATAAGCCTTGGGGCTGCTTAAGTATCATTTTGATGCTTTAGTAGTTAACTGTGAAAGCAAAAATATATTTGTCTTTGCTTTGTTTAATGATTGAAAGGAAGGTCCAGGAAAATAAGATAATTTATGAAGAGGAGTCATAGTTACTAGGGATATTTTTTTTCTGTAGAAAAGAAGCCTAAACAAGGAAGAGGGAGGGACGATGGGGATGGGGATGAGGAATTGGAACTAGGAAGGAAAGTGGAATTAAGAATGGTCAGATGTGAGAGGAATATAGTAGCTATAGTAGTATCAGATGAATAATTCTAACGATGCTGTATTTATTGGACCACCACTGTGTGTCAGTTACTGTGTAAAGCATTTTGAATGCATCTTCCTATAGTAGGAAGATATTTAATGTATATATCAGGCGTGACAGGCTAATTATGTATTTTTAAAGACTAAATATTTTAGCATTAAAAAATCATAGAATAAATAGCGGCAGTAGCAACACATTTAAAAGAGGTCTCATTAGACATCAGATTCCATCTAGTGATTTTAGCTAAGTAGATTAAGCCTCAAAAGAAAAAGATTTTTCACCAAGCTTCATGGAAATAGGAAGAACAAAATTTTTACCTGGAGTCCAGTTGCTTGTGATAAAATATAAATCTTAGAATATAATCTAGGAGCATATATGCACTTATTGTAGTAGGACTCGAAAAAATGAAAACAACTTTGAGGACTATAGATTGCTAGATGAATTAACATTAGCTTACTAACATGTTCCATTAATACCCATTATTCGATATACTAGCTCATGTATTTGAATGTACATCAGTTTTCTAGATTTTTTCATAATTCTGTCATATATTTTATAATTCTATTTTTTTAACCAACAGTTTACCCTGACAGATTGTGTAATTCTTATGTAAGAAAAATCATACCCAGAATTTCAATACTTAGGAAGGAGAGTGATATATTTTCTTTTTAGAAATTTTACTTTTAGTAATTAACATTCTCTAACACTTTTTAATGTGCTGGGCATTGTTAAGAATGGTACATGTATTATTAATCACAATAATACCCTGAGGAAGGCACCATTATTAACTTCGTTTTTAAAAGTGAGGAAACAGGCACAGAGATATCTTGCCCCTTTGTAACAGAGCTTGTAAGCCTGACTTGAAAAATTATCACTGTCAGTCCTAGTCAGCAAACACTCGAATAACTATATTGGATACAGTGCTGTCAGAGATACAAAGATAAATAACACATGGTGACTGTTTTCGAAAGCTTATATTCTAGTGAGTATTAACTTATCAATCTTTGGATTAGTTATCTATTGCTGAGTAACAAATTACCCCCAAATTTAGCAGCTTAAAACAAGAAACATTTATTTTCCCACACAGTTTCTTATGGTCAGGATTGCTGGTTCTGGCTCAGGTCTCACAGTGTTTCAGTCGTGTTGTCTACCAGGACCGCATTTTCTGCAGACTTGACTGGGGCTGGAGGGTCAGCTTTCAAGCACTGTTTTACGGCTGTTGGCAGGAGGTGTGAGTCTCTCCATAGGGCTATTTACAACATGGTTTTTCGCAGAGTGAGAGATAGACACATGCACACAGAGAAACCAAAACAGAAGCTGCAAAAACTTTTATAGTCTAATCTTAGAAATGGTATACCATTATATCTGCTGTATTCTATGGGTCATGCAGACCAGCTCTAGCACATTGTGGGAGGGGACTGCACAAGGCTGTGGTTGGGGATCTTTGGAGGCCTCCTAGAGGCTGGCTAAGACAGTCTTAAATGTAGGAATGGGGAGAAAAGAATGAGGCTCTGAGAGGGGAGACCATAGCAGGTGAGGGGATGAAGTATCTGTAAGGGAAATAGAAGGTGACTAGAACAGCAAAAGGCTATCTTGATATATAAAAGAATTATATTAAATAGCAGTGTCTAGCATTTTCAAGAGTTAATCTTGATATTTTTTGATTATGTGTTACATGCCAGTCTCTGGTAAACACTGATAAGCAAAAATGAAAATACCGATCATCACTCCTGAGGAGCTCGGTGGTCTAGAGAAGCTTATGTTTATATAAAATATTAAATAGTTCTTTCATGGCTCGTTGAGTTCAGGGAAAACCAGGCAGTAAGATTTTGAACACAACAAAAGAGGTAGAGAGTGGAGGGAAGAACCTGTTTATGGGAGGGTGGAGAGAGAGGAGAGGCGAACTGCTTATGGGATTGTACTGCTGGGACTTATTGAGTTGCTTCTCTTGGATGTCTTATGTCTAGCCAAGATGTTTTTATCAGTAATGTGAAACTGAATTGCCATTATGAAATATTCTTCTTCTCTTATCTGCTACCATGAATTATTTTAATCTGTTATGGTTTTTAAGCCTTGCTGCATATCAGAATCACCTGGGGCTGGTTATGCAGATCCAGGGTCCCCAGTCCATACCTGTAGAGTTAGCATCTTTGAGAACAGGGGCTAAGAAGCAGCATTTTGAACCTATTCTTCAGGTGATCTTGTTATTGAGAGAGTAAGGGTTGGGAACACCTGATTAAAAAAACCTGAAGATTTTTTTATGATCAATTTTTAGCTATGTGGCGATGTATAATAAAAGTTAATTTAGGATATTTAGCATAGCTAGACATTAAAATTTCAATATAAATGACTTATTTCCAAGAAGACATGATAACCCAGTTTTTTCTTTAAGTGACTTTTAACATAGCAGTTCAAACCTGTATTGTTTAAGGGTTAACTTTATTTTAAAAATTCTAAATGCTTTGGTTATAGTAAATCCAAAGTTTATGGGAGAAGTAAACATTAAAAATGTTTATGTAAATACATTAAATGAGCAGTTATTGCAATTTCCCCCCACTTGGATAATTGCAATTATACTGGATTTCTATCTATAGATAAAGAGTAAAGAAGCAATAGAATCCTTGAATTTATGTGTCAAGAAACTAAGTTTTATCCTTGACTGCTACTGGCTAGCTTTTTTACTTTAGACAAGTCACATATTTCCCATGCTTCGGTTTCCTCATCTATAATACAATCTAATGTCAACAGTCTTCATGTTGATGTTAAGGGAAGGCATCATGATCTAGAAATTTTATGAGTTAAGAAAAAAAGTTTAGAGGTTTTACTAAGAGTTAAGAAAAAAATATGCATTTGCTTACAAACTTGTTTCTTCAATCTCTGAAGTTAAGCAACTTTCTTTTTTAAGTGGGGCTTCTTCAGACCTTTAATATGCTTATTTGTAGCATGAAGCTTAGAACCAAGGAAATCTTTGTTCCCTAAACACCTCTGACCTCTTAGATTTAGGAAACTGTATTCAATATTTAAAGATCCCTTCCAGTTATGAAATTATCTTTTTTTTAATCCCAGTACAGCATAATTGCTTCCTCACAATTATTGTCAGAATAATACTTAAGGTGTGACCTTGCTTTGCATTACTTGTTAAGTTTTCTTGGTTGTACTTTTACTTCCTGATCTGTCATTCATTTGGTCCATTATTTATAATAGTCTTAATTTTAGGGATGTGTTTTATTGAGAGTTTCATTATAAGTTATACTCATTGATGTAAAAAGTGTATTTTTCAGTATTTAGTATAAATATCCCTTGGGAATATTATATCATGAGTACGCTTGAGATATTTTTTAGGTCAGTGATTTAAAAAAACATGTTGCTATATCTTTTTTTATATGATATATAATTTTAGATGCTTGAGGCATACAAGTAATAATTGAAACTATTATATAATTTACTCTCATAATTTCATAGTAGATTCAGATTTTGCCATTTAATCCTTATACTTTTATATCTGAGTAAAAATCACCTTAATCATAATTGATTAATTACTTAGTTAATCAGTTATGAGGAAGAACAAATTGAATGGCATCTTTTAGGAAGATAGTGCTGTGGCTTACATATATAGCAATTTTTGAACTATTTTAAATAGCCTTACCCTGGTTTCTTTAAAGCAAACGTATATTCTGGTTGTTTTTAATTAAAAAGCTGTTTGTCTAGGAATTTTCTTTTACTATTCAATTGTGAGTGTATAATTTACAGTTTGAAATTATATAATTAGCAAGCAAAAGGGTAATTTAGTTTAAGTGGGTAATAAACAGTATTGCCATAAGTTTTAAGAGAGGCACTATGTTAAAGCAACTCTCGAAGGTGTCACAATTAACTTTGAAAACCAGTGTTTTTCTTTCTTTTAAGAAGCAGAAGCAGACAATTATTAAATATCTTTAATTAAATAGCTTTAAGTTATATGTTAAATGAGATTGCAAGTGAACAAATAACAGCAATTTATTTTTAAATCTGTTTGAATTGTTAGATTGATTAAAAATAAGAAAAAATGTTTTTTATGTTTACCTTCAATTTAACCTTCTTTGTTGCTCATTTTTTTGAATAAAGTTTCCATCTGGTATCATAATCCTCTGTCTGAAGAGCTTCCTTTAATATATTTTGCAGCATAAGTCTTCTGGCAGTTGATTCCCCCAGGTTTTTTCTTTCTGACAAAAAAAGTTTTCATTTCACCTCTGTCTTTGAAAGATAAATGCTGGATATAGATTTCTGGCTTTATAGTTTTTTTTCTCTTTAAGTATTTTAAAGATGTCACCCTATTGTCTTCTGGTTTGATAGTTTCTGATGAGAAGTTTCCCTTTTTATCTTTGTTCCTCTGTATGTAATATGGCTTTTTACCTTTGACTACCCACAATATTTTCCCTTTATCTTTGGTTTTCATGAATTTTACTATGAGGTGTCTAGGTATGTATGTGTAGTTTATTTTTGTTTTGTTGGTTTTGGTTCTTGAGGGTTGGTGGGTATTTATCTCACTTGGGATTCTCCCAGAGTCTTGGATTTGTGGTTTGATCATTTTCATTATTTTTGGAAAATTTTCACCCATTATGTCTTCAAATATCTTTTCTTCCCAGTTCTCTTTTTCTTCTCCTTCTGGGATTCCAATTATGTATATGTTAAACCATTTGAAATTGTTTCATAGCTCTTGGATGGTCCCTTCTGTTTCTTTTATCCTCTGTTTTTTTCTCTTCCATTTCAGTATGAATAATTTCAGTTGGTCTGTCTTTAAGTTCATTGGTTCTTTGCTCAACTATGTCAAGTGTGTTTGTGAGCCCATTAAAGGAATTCTTCGTTTATGATGTGTTTTTTTTTTTTAAACTTCCAGCATTTTCATTTGACGCTTAGAATTTCGATCTCTTTGCTGAAATTCCCCATCTGTTCATGTGTATTTACCTTTTCACTAGAGCTTTTCACATATTAATGATAATTATTTTAATGTCTCTGGTTCTATAATCTAGGCCATCTCTGAATCTGCTTCTGTTGATTGTTTTATCTCTCAGCAATGATTTGGTTGTTTTTCCTGTTTTCGAGTGTCTCATAATTTTTTTTATTGAGCATAGAATAGTAAAGACTGAGGTACATAATATTTATGCCTGAAAATGGGCTGCTGCTTCTCTTAGACTAGTAGTATGAAAGTTGATTTAATCTACTCAGGAGTTGAACTGAATTTGAGTTTTTTGTTGCTGTGGTTACCTTCAGTGTATCACATGCTTCAAAATCTTTAGAGGTTGCTATTGTTGTCTTGAGCTTAGGGTGGCAGCTGGGTACTGCAGGGTTATTCTCAGTGTTAGTGCTCCACTATTAGCTTTTAGCCATTTCTGTATGCCTGTGCCACAGAACCCAGGTGGGTCACTGTTGCTTGTTACTTGCTGCGAGACTCATGAGGGGCTGTCCTGTTTTTGTCTTGGGAATGCTCTGCGTACAGTGGTCTCAAAGGGCAGGATTTTGTCAGTATTCCTGCCTTTCTGAACTATGGTGGCCAAAGTCTCCCTTATATGAGGTCTGTCTGGAAAGTATCCAGGGATGAAATATGAAAAATAGAGACATTTATTGAAGAAGATACAAGAAACATTGTAAAAGGACAATGACACCTCGGTCCCCTTCAAAGTAGGCACCTTGGGAGCTCACACAGTTCTCCCAGCATCCCTTAACCTAACCTGTACACGTTCAAAATTCTCAGCTGTTCTGCTTGTTACAGGCCTTCCAGAACGTGGATCACTTTCAACAGATTCTCGACCATCTTTGAAGCATTTGTGCCACACTTTTACTTGCGCTGCACTCATTGCATCATCCCTGAAAGCCTTCTGAATCATCCAAATAGTTTCCATGGAGGAAGGTCCAAGTTTAACGCAAAATTTGATACAGATTTGTTGCTCCACTCTCTCAGAATGCAACGGCCATGCAGCACACATGCTCACTCAGCTGGGTCTAGCACCCCACTGACTAGTACAGTGAAATCGTCATTGTTCACACATGCGCCTTACAGTCTGCTCTCTTTGGTTGCCAGATGTCGGGCAAACCATTCTTGTTATGTTAACAATGGCTGGATACTTTCCAGACAGCCCTCCTATATGTGGTTGTTCTTGGGCAGGAGTTTCCTGCCCTTCTCTCAGCAGTAATAGATCTCTGCTTGAAATAGGATCCTGGGTCCTAATAGATTTCTGTTCCTCCCTCATAGAGGTTTTTTTCTTTCCACCTTTTCCTAAACTGGGGCTGTAGTTGAGCTTTGCCTGTCCCTTGAGGGTGACAGGATATGTTGCCCTCCAGCAATGGCTGAGCCATTTGCTTTGAGTAAGAGAAGGGTGGCAAGAAGCAAGGTTTCCTGTGTTTCCCCTGGCAGCAGTGATCGCCTCCTGGGGTCTACACCACCAGTGGTGGCTCTCTACAGAGCCAGCTCTGCCTATGACCTAGTCTTTCTAGGGAGCACCAGTGGAGACACATGGAGAAGCACTCACAGCAAGTGTGCACTCTCCTTGTGTCTGTTACTTGTGCCATTACTCAAGACACCTTATCCTACACTTGGTCTTTACCCATCTGTGAAAATTTTAGCTGATTTCTTTTTACCCGCTTATATGTTGTTGCCCTCCTCTTTTTCCTGTCCTTTATTCCAAGTGACACAGTTTGTATGTCCCCTCTCTCCTCCGGGGGCTTCTCCTTTGGAATTCAGGTTACTTTGTTGCCTTGCAGCCTCACCTCACTGATGGGCTAAGGAAAAGTTACAATTTTATAATTTATCTTTTTCTCATTGTTAGGGTGGCAGTAACATTCTTTGCAGCATTCTATATTAAAATCTAAATCTAATAACTGTTTCAGTGGTCATAGATTTAAAATTTGACAAAGTAAATCATGCATTTAGGAAAAAAATTGGAGACACTACAAATTTGCGATTTACTAATTTTTAAAACATCAATAATATAAATGCATAGGTAATCTTCATATTTTTCTATTTGGCATTTTCCTGCTTTTAGTTTCTTTACTCCTTGCTTCTCACCAATGTTTGCACAGTGTGTATGGTAGATGGACTAAACATACTTTTCCACGCTTCCAAACCTGATGGCATTTTCATCTATCCAGCTATCCACACCAGAAATCTAGGAGGCCAGATGTCACATCTTCCTCACCTCTGTCATCCAGGCCATCAGCAAGTGCTCCTAAATATTTCAAATTCCTTTCAATCCCAAGGCCAGTGCCTACATCCAGTCCATAATTTCTCTCTGGGCTCTTGAAATATTCTTATAGTCTCTTATCTCCTAGTCTCACTCTTCCATATTTGCCAGAGTAATCTTTTAAAAAGGTAAATCTGATTGAATAACTTATTTAAAGTCTTTCCTTGGTTCCCCATAACCTTCAACCTTCACAGTAATTCTTCATCCTTTAGAATCTATAAGACTTTCCCCTCCCCCCACCAAAACCAACTCTGGCTCCAGCATAACACTGTAATTTACAACCTCTTCTCACAATATTTTTTGGCTTTTACCAAACCAGAGTTCTTATGATTTCATGTTGTCTATTGTACATAATTTCATGATTCAAACATCATGTTTTAGAACAGTGGTTTCTCATTCTTGGCTGTACAGGAGAATGAGAAACATTTAAACCTGGGAAACTAAAAAATTCTGATGCCCAAGTTATATCCTAACCTAACCTAATTAAATCAGAATTTCCCGGGGTGGTATCAAGGCATCATCATTTATTTTAGGTTCTTCCAACTGACCCCACCATACAGCCAAGGCTTAGCGTGCCCCCTGCCCATTCCTCACCCATCTCCAACATGACTATCTCATTTGTTTTAATAGTGTTAATTTTTAAAAATCAAAGTGTAGCAATGACTCCTCTTGGGATCTTTCTTGACAACCTTCCCCCTTATTCAGATTCTGTATACCCCCTATACAGAATCGGCCTTATAACTGTGCTCTGTAGAAACTGAGGTATTAGAACATATGCCATTGAAGTATCATTAATCAAACACTCACAGTGTCAACTCCCGATAATATATGAAAGTCACCAATGGTGACTAATTTTCAGTGAGGGACAGGACAGCCCCGCCGCTAGGGACATATATCAAAATAATCTAGAGCACGAGTCAGCGAACTTTTTCTGTAAATGTAGTAACTATTCTGTTTTTAGTAATAGTAATTTATTTTTAGTGAACAGTAAATACGATAAATATTTTTGGCTTTGTGGGCCATAGGGTCTCTGCCACAACTACTCAGCTTTGCCATTGTAGCTTGAAAGTAGTCATAGACTACTATGAATGAGCAGGTCTAGTTCCAGTAGAACTTTATGGACACTGAAATTTGAATTTTGTATAATTTTTATGTATCGTGAAATATTATTCTTTTGATTTTTTTTTTTTAACCATATCAAAATGTAAAAACCATTCTTAGCTCATAGACTCTACAGAAACAGGCGGTGGGGCTGGCTGTGGCTCATGGGCCATACTTTGCTGACCCCTGATCTAGGATACTTTTTTAAATTATAAATTTATCATCTCCCTGAGAGTCTAATAAGCCCCCTATGTGGGATATCTCCCCAAATTCAGAAGTCATTGCTGTTAGAAACTCAATGGGAGCAGGTTCTATACCTTAGATTTGCTGGAGTAACACAAAGCTTAAAATAACCTAATTTGAACACAGATTATTTAACTATATAACACAGACCATTTCCGTAAAGAAGATAGAAAATATAGCCCCAAAATATAGTATTTTAGAGGTATGGTGTTTTCATCTTGAGGTATAGAGTCTGTTGAGTATATAGTAAGTTTTCAGTATTGACTTGCTAATGACATTATTAGAAGAGTTGGATGTTCTGTATTTTTAGGACTGTATTTTTGAGAATTAAAAATATAGTTAGTCTCTGTCTTATGAGATAGGTTTTATGACTTTTAGATTTTTTAGTAAATACCACTTATGTAACTTTATCCTAGAGTAGTAATTTCCATTTCTACTGCATATCCTCATTATTTGAGAGATTTGATAAAGTTACAGTTATTTAGGTCCCACCTCCAGAGGTTATTTTAGTTGCTCATAGGTAATTCTCATGAGCAGCCCAGTGAATTAGGGTTATTGTATGCATAAGATGCTTCAAAGTTTCTGTTTTGTGTATTATATTTTTTAAATGTTTGCTTTGTTTTTTGACACTGGCAAAGTCTCTCTCTGGCTTCCTCCCTTTGTTGTTACCCAAGTGCTAGAAGCTTAGATTAGGTGAGATACTGGTAGAAAGTGTGAACTAAAATAAAATCTTGAGGCTCACCCCCAACCAGACCTCCTTGTGGCCAAAGGAATATCCTAAAACTAAATTGCCTGCTAGGAGGAGGGAGATCAGACATGCCTCATCATGCCCCCCTCCCTTCTTGGGGACATCCTTTGTAACCCATTGACAGTCCTAAGAGTATGCAAGACAAACCTGCAGGTCCTCAATTTACACAACAGATCTATGTCTAGTGGTTTATCTCTGATAAACAGGTCCTTCTCTTAAAACATTCCAAGCCTCTAGACAAAGCTTCATGTCTTTAACCAATTACAAGTCAAAGAATTTTTAAATCAACCTATAACCTGTTAGCGCCCTCCCCCTACCACCGCTTCTAGATGGCCCACCTTTTCAGGCCAAACCAAGGTATACCTCCCACGTATTGATTTATGACTTTTCCTGTAACCCCTGTCTCCCAGAAGTGTGTAAAACCAAACTGTAACCTAGCCACACCAAGTCCAAGAAGTCTTGAGTGTGGCTTCGGGTCATGGTCCTCAAATTTGGCTCAGAGTAAATCTCTTTATAATTATTTTACAGAGTTTAGCTTTTTTTTCCGTTGACAAAAGAGAAAACTGTGGGCCTCTAGGTATACAGCATAGAGAGTTTAAGAAAAGGCTGGGATATTCCCCTCCAAAGGTCTTGGGCATCTGTTTCTGCTCTAGTCCTTAGGTTCCTGCAGTTCTTTTCACTTGAACTAATCCAGTAGGTTTCATGTGTTTGTCAATAGTAATTGGGACCTTAGACAGACTTGCTTATCTAGAGTGGATCAAACTCTTTAGAGGCAGGCCCTGTTCACTCACAAGCTTATGTTGATCTATCAGGTAGTTCAAAATCAAAATAATAGTAATAACACGAAAACTAGCAAAGCACTAAATATTCTCAGCAGAGGTCAGTTTTTTCCATGATAGGTAGTATGATTTTTAAAAAGAGAAAGAAGCATAAAAATAAATTTGAGTTTGGAGTACTTCGTTTATGCTCAGTCTGCTGAAGGAGTACTCCTGGACTGGCCATCAGAGAAGCACTTGAGATCCTATTTTAGTTGTATGGTTATTTTGATATCTTAAGGCTTTATAAAACATCAAACTTAAAATTCACTTTTCCTTATATTAGGTAAATTTATTGTGTTGAGGCCAATAGCTATTCAGTGGGCAAACCACTACTTTTTATAATGTTAGATAATCTCTTATTTATAGTGTTAAATACAGTCAAGGAATTATTTCCTCTAATTATATTACAAGGACTACAAAGAAAAGTACTTTTTGAGAGGTAGATCAGATAAAAGCTGCTGTGAATGGGCTTGGGATCAAGGCAAATTGTTGACTTCTCTTCTTCGAAGAGTATATGGTTGTTGCAGGGCCTTTCCTTGTCTCAGAGTAAGTTGCAAAAAGAGCTCTCTTGATGAAAATATGCACCTTCTGTATTATTACTCCCTTATAATCTCATTAAGTTCACTTTGGAAAATTATATCTTTTAATATATAAATATCTTCTGAGCAAGTTAAGCTTTTTTTTAACCTTTAATTCATTTTTATAAATCGAAGCCACTTGTTTGGGAGTGACAGTGTGAAACCGCTCTTTCCCTGAAAGCTGGAAAAGAAGAACCTCTAAAAGGCAAGCTTTGTCTACTTTTCCCTAATCACCAGCATCTGTCGTACACTATCGAGAAGCATGCATGGTATTTTAACACACATGGTAGAATATATCAGATATTTCTTCCTTGAAATGATTTCAAATTGTCTCAGTCCATTTTATGTGCCAATTCTTAAGAGTTTGGCAGGATAAAGCTGATTTTTTTAAAAAATCTGTTTTCTATATATCCCCTTTCCTTTTTTTAAAAATTAAACCTTTTATTTTGAGATAATTGTAGATTCACATGCAGTTGTAAGACCCAGTAACTAGAGGGCTTACATACCCTTTATCCAGTTCACCCAATGGGAACATCTTGGAAAATTACAGTATGATATCACAGCCAGGATATTGACATTGATATAACCCACCGACCTTATTCAGATTTCACCAATATTACTTGTATACTTGTACTCTTCCGTGTGTGTCCGTGTGTATTTATTTCTATACAGTTTTATTACTTACATACATATATCTACCACAGTCAAAATATAGAGCAGTTCCATCACCACAAAGATCCCTCATATGGCTCTTTTATAACCATACTCTCCCTTTTTAAGAGCATTTTTGTTTTGTTCTAAAATTTTTAACTATTTATGGTCTTGATGTAAAATAATTTCTTTAAAATGTATATTCATATGTTAAATTTTTTTATTTTTTAAAAATTATAGTAACAAACACATCTGACGAAACAAACTGTTTCCTCTACCCTCACACAGATCACTTCTGTGACCAGATTTGTGGGTTTTTTCCATACCAAGCAATTTTCCAGGACACCAACTGGGCGTTCTACAATTCAATTCAATTTGGACACTGTTTACCTAGAGTTAGCATTTGACCCACAAGTTAAGGGCTCAGTCCCACAAACTGTTCCCACTTCAGACATCAATAGAAGGTCTGGGCTTCCCATATTTCTGACTGGATATACATCAGGGGTTCCCATAACCCCCACCTCAGGTTCTATAATTTGCTAGAATGGCTTATAGAACTCAAGGAGACACTTTACTTACGTTTACTGGCTTATTATAAAGGTTACAACTTGAGAACAGCCAGATGGAAGAGACGCATAGGGCAAGGTGTGTGGTGGTGGGGGGATGGAGGCTCAGAACTTCCACGTCCTCTCCAAGTTTATCACCCTCGCAGCACCTGCAGTGTTCAGCGGCCCAGAAGCTCATCAAATTTAGTAATTCAAGAGTTTTTATAGAGCTCGTTCTCTGGCCTCCCACCCCCTACCTTCCTAGATAGAGGCCAGTGAGTGGGGCTGAAAGTTCCAGCCCTGTCATCACTTGGTCTTTCTGGTGAGCAGCCCCATCCTGAGGCCATGTAGGGATCCCACCAAAAGTTACCTCATTAGCATAAACTCAGGTATGACCAATAGGGGCTTATTATGAATAACAAAAGACACTCCTGTCACTCAAAAAATTCCAAGGATTTTAGGAGCTCTGTGCCAGGAACCAGGGACAAAGACTAAATATATTTCTTATACCACAAAATATAAAATTTGCCATTTTAAAATGTATAGTTCAGTAATGTTAAATATATTCACATTGTTATGCAACAGATATCCAGATCTTTTTCGTCTTCCCAAACTAAACTTTATCCTCATTAAACGCCCCCTTTTCCCCTCCCCCAGCCCCTGGCAACCCTATTTTACTTTCTGTTTCTATGAATTTGACTACTTCAAATACCTTGCACAGATGGAATCATATAGTATTTATCCTTTGTCCTTTTGTGATTGGCTTATTTCACTTAGCATAATGTCCTCAAGGTCCATTCATGTTGTAGCATATGACAAGAATTCCTTTTCTTTTTTAAACTGAATAATTTTCCATTGCATATACCACATGTTTTGTTTATCCATTTCACCCATTGACAGACACTTGGGTTGCTTCCACCTCTTGGCTGTTCTGAATAATACTGCTATGAACATGGATAAGCCAGTATCTCTTCAAGATTCTGCTTTTAATTCTTTTGGGTCTATACCTAAAAGAATTAGATTGTATCGGGTCATATTTTAATCTTTTTAGGAACTACCATACTGTTTTCCATAGCAGCTGTACCATTTTACATTCACACCAACAGTGTATATCCACACTTTAATGATGTTTGGAGAAATAGGTATTAATTCATCCATTTTTGTTCTCTTTATTTAATGGCTATTTTATTAACTTTTCTTTTACACTTGATAGAGAGTAGATACCTAGCACAAATCCCAGATGAGAACCTTGCATTATAGAATGTTTGTGTGTCAAGGATGATTCTCACTCAAGGTAACATCTAAACATTGTAGAGTCAGCTCTTTCAGATCTAAGTAACAGAATCCTTACCTGAACTAGTTTAAATTAAAAGGGGGGTTTTATTATAAGGAAACTAGGATGTTACATTGAATCTAAGGATAATAATGTGTCAGGGCTGTAGAAATTACTGGTGAGGGATTTGGTTGTCTCTTGTCTTTGATCTATTTCATTAATATTGTACTTTCTTCCTGTATTGTGGCTTTCATTGTGTGGTGATGAAATGGCTTCAGAAATCCTGAACCTTTCAGTATCAGCTGCCTAAAGATCAAGGAAAATCAGTTGATCCCACTCCAGAATTCCCAGGGAAAGGGAACCACTGGCACAGCTCTGATCAATTGCCTTACCCATAGTCCCTCACCACAGCTATGGTCAGGGAGAGGGAGTTAATGCAGGGACACCTGTGGGGACTGTGTGGCCTGACTGGGAGGCAGCAGGGTAGCCAGAAGGAAAGGTAAGGAATGCAAGACAGAATGAAAGGTGTGCTCGTTCACTTGTTCATTATCTGTAAACTGAGATGTCAGTTAGTGATGGATTAAGGACACATTGAAGAAAGAAAAACGGAGCTTGAAAAGTTCTGGGTAAGGAGTATTAGGATGACTAGAGGCAGAGAACTAAAAACAAAACAAAACAAAAACAAAAACTGACTGATTCTTTAGTATACAAAGTTGAGGGCCATGAGAGAAATTTCCTAAAATTCTTAAAGTCATAAAGGTAAAATCATTGACTGATTTCTGGAATGATTTGTATTAGGGGGTAGTTTTAAAAAATATTTTAATACTGCTATTTAGTGTAGAAAATAGAAAATTGTGTATCAAACAGAAATTAATTAACTTTTATAATATATTCTAAGACATTTACAAACATATTAGGTGTTTATTATAAAATTGATGGATGATAGCTATATGATAGGGACATTTAGAGAAAATTAGAAGGATAGCTTTTAGCCTTTTGAAGTCATGGAGGGAATTGTTTCCCCATCAAGCATTAGTGATGATGATAATTCTTATGATTTATTATTACTGTGTGTCAGGTACTGTGCAAGGCATTTGTATATGTATTATCTCATTGAACATTATTCCCCCCCAAACCATAGGTGCTCACTATTTGTTAAACCAGATTTTCTAAGATGTATTTCAACAGAATAATTAACATTTTGCTCTTCCTTTCAGAGATGTGGTACTGGATCTTTCTCTGGGCTCTCTTCTCCTCTCTGTTTGTCCATGGTGCTGCAGGCGTGTTGATGTTTGTGATGCTGCAGAGGCATAGGCAGGGAAGAGTAATCTCCCTCATTGCGGTCAGCATCGGATTTCTGGCTTCTGTAACTGGAGCGATGATTACCAGTAAGTTGATTTTGTTTTGTTTAAAGACACAATTTTATATGCACTTATCATTTTGGTAGCTGTATTCTTATTGTAAATGCAACATTAGTGTAATCTTTTATGTAGAATATTTTTCAGCATTTTACACACTCCACCTAGAAGGTAAAGATGAGTTTATCTATTCGTTGAACAGATAGTTGTACTTCTACTATGCAAAGGCTCATTTTGCACGGTTTTGAGGGAAATAGAAAAATTCATAAAAATTGGCAAGGGGAAAAGCAGTTCAATGGGAAAATTTATCTTATAGTGATTATAGTTTCTGCTTTAAAGTTGCTCACTGTCTAGTAAGAAAGAAAGGCACAAAAATATGACAGTGATAATTGTCATTAAAAAAGTGAAAATATAGCCCTTAAGTCCTTGATGTCTTCTTCCTGTGACTACAAAATAACATTGTACTTTCTTATTATACACAAATTATTATGACACAGATCTCCTCTGCCCACTAGAAATAAACCACTTTAGTGTCCTCTAGCAATTTGCAAGTTTCTGCTGTGCTGCGTCATGACATTTTCATGTAAGTCCTCAGGGTCATTTCCCTCCTTCATCTTTTCCAGAGTGATTGGCATCCCTTGTCTTGAGAGGAAAGTCTTGTTCTCATGTCTCTGGGTGTCCTATGGCATTAGTAAGACAATCATAAAATACTTGCGGGAAATGGGGAGTAGGCTGTTTTCTTATCCTTCAATTACTATTTGGTTTTTCTGTGTTACATTGTGTTAAGTTTTTATAGTTGCTTTTGTTATTTCTACATTTAACCTATATCTTTATCATTATTGTACCTTATCCATTTTGCTATAGATATAGTTTTAAACAGGTACTCAGGTTTAGCTGAAGCCCAGCGTATGCATAATGCGGGTAGTAGCAGATTTAGCTGCGAAGATAGAATGGAGGGTCTTGGAAAGCCAGCTGGAAAGTTTGGACTTTATCCTGCAGGCTATGGAAAACAAGTGGATATTTTTAAATGGGCTTGGCAAGGGACAAAGCAGTTCAATGGGAAATTTTGTTTTATAGTTGAATATAGAATATAGAATATATGTAAAGAACCAAGAGAAAACGCTGAAAGTGCAGGGACCTTGTCTGTCTTTATCACTGCTGTATCCTCAACAATAGAACAGTGCCTGTGGAACATAATAGAGACTCAAAAAATACCGGCTGGATGGATGGAAGCAGTGAGAGAGGAGGAGGAAGAGGCAGGAAGGAAGAGGGGATAGTCAGGAAGACAGAATAAAGGACAAAGAAGAGGAATTAAGAGGTGTTAACATTACTAAGCTTGAGGCCAGGATCTGATCGAGAGTAATGGCCGTGGGTTAGGAAGGGAGACGTGGATGGGAGAACTGTGGCAAAGGCCAGTAAATCCAAATTAGCTGCTGTTCACTGTGGTGGCATACAAAGATGCAAAGGGGGCTGCCAGTGTTTTCGACGTGGGCCACTGTTATAATTGCAGAACTGTGGACAGAGGAGGAAGGAAGGAAGGAAGAAGGAACAGCTTGTTCAGAAGTTGTTCAGTAGTATGTGTTATATGTATTTATTAGCATACATTATTGTAAAACTTTAAAAGAGCATGAGAAATATAATTCTGCCTCCATTTATCTCTAATGATGTGTATCTATATGTACTTTCAATTCAATCAAGAATAAAATAAGCCAATGATTTTAGAAACTGCAGGGTTATGTTTTAAAATCCTTAAAAATATGTCGAATACAATTTCAAGTAAAAATTTTTGTCCAGATTAGCAAGAAAACATTTAAATTTATTCTGGCTGATTTTCTGACCTGCAAACACTTGAATTAAAAAAAAAAAAAAACTAGCTAATGTGAATATTTAGCTATATTTATTTTCTTAACACATGTTGTGAATGCTAGTGCACTCATAGCTATATATTCAGTTTAGCTAACAATTGCTGAATATCTATATTCAATAAGATGCTGACCAAATATAGATACATATCTATTATATTTTGCTTCTTAGATTTTATTTCCAAAGTAGAGTGATTTTTCATTTAGAATTGTTAGTTAATACCAGAATCGGGAGAAACTGGGTTTCTATATAATGCCTAATTTTAGCCAGTCTAAAGGTGTAAAGTGGCATCTTATTGTTGGTTTAATTTGCAGTTCTCTGATTACTGATGTATTTGAGCAGCTCTTCCTATGTTTACTGTATATTAGGTTTTCTTTTCTGCAGATTGCTTCTTTAAATTTTGTGCTTTTCTTTTGGTATTCTTGTTTCCTTTTTATCAAATTACAGGTGTTTGTATATTAGAGATATTGGTTCCTTGTTGGTTTTGGACTTTGCAAATAACTTCTCTCAGTCTTTTATTAGTTACCTTCATCCATGATGTCATTTATTGAGCAGAAATCCTTACTATCAATGTAATCAACTTCAAGAGTTTTTTGCCCTGTGGTTTATAATTAAGGGTTTTGTTTTATTTAAGAAGTTCTCCCCCACACCAAGGTCAAAAGATATTCTGATATATTTTCCTTTACAGTTTTACCTTTTGTATTAATATCTCTAGTTCTTCTATAGCAGGAGTCAGAAAACATTTTCTTAAAAGGCCAGATAGTAAATATTTTGCAAGCCAAGCCAGTGGTCTCTGTCACACTATTCATTTCAGCCATTGTAGTGCCAAAGCAGCCATAGACATACATAAATGCATGGGCATGGCTTGTTTCAGTAAAACTTTATTTACAAACACAGGCATCTGGCATTCAGGTCTAGAGTCTACCTTTGTTTTTGGTATTAGATGGGATTCCAGGTGCTTGTGTTCCCCTCCCACATACTAAGTCGGTTTTTATGATACCATCCACTAAAAAATACATGATTTCCTCATTGATCTGTAGTGTCACCTTTCTTGTTTATTACATCTCAAGTTACTGGGATCTGTTTCTGACCTCTGTTCTGATTCATTGGTCTTTTTGTCTGTTTTTGCAGCAGGGCCACATTTATCCCTGTGGTTTTGTAGTATGTCTTAGTGTCTGTTAGGAATAGGTCTCTCTCATTACTTTTCTTTCTCAGAGTTAACATAGCTAGCTATTCATGGACCTTTATTCTTTCATATAAGTTTGAGAATTTGTCTACTGAATCTGTCAAGAAGTATGACAATGGTTTTCATTAGGATTTAATTAAATATAGAGGTTAATTTGGGAAGAATTGGCATATTAAATTGCATCATGCAAGGACATAATATTTCCCCATTTATTGAGATCATGATCTTTGTCTTTTTTTGAATTAAAACATGTTTTTCTCAATAGGAGGGTTGTATATTTTTGATTAAGTTAATTCCTAAACACTTACTATCTTATGGCTATAGTGTATGGGTATCATTTTTTATTACATTTTTTGGTTTTATTGATGTGGAGAAATACTAAGTTATGTAAGTTATGTTTTTGAAAGATTAACAGAAACTGGTTCTTTTGAAAGATGAGATGAATAGACTGCTGGCAAACTAATAAAGAAAAAGAGTTAAGACAGAAAAGTAAAATATAGAACATACTAGAATAAATAATTTTATCTCAATAATAAAGGTTAAATAAAAAATTATAAAAATAAAAGTTCTAGGAACAGTTGTATATTCCTAAATATAAAATGTTAAAATTGGCATAAGAAGAAATAGAAAATGTGAATAGGATGATAATTATTTTAAACAATTGAAGTATTAAAGACCCCTTCTCCCCAAAATTTCTAGGTCCAAAAGGGGTTTATAGGTGAGTTCTATAAAATTTTCAAGGAATATTTAGTTCCTATTTTATCCAAATTATTGAAGAAAATAGAATAAAAGCTGAGCACAGCTTATTTTCTGAGGCCAGTGTAATCCTGTTGCTAAACAAGATAAAGACCACTGGAACAGAAAAGTGTAGACTCATTTACCTTATGAATGTTATCCTTGGAATGTAAAGATAGTTTAATATCAGAAATGAGCACAGCTGTAGTCCAGTAAAACATTTTTGAACAGTAAAATTGAATTGTATTTAATTTTTATATATCACAAAATATTCTTCTCTTGATTTTTTTAAAAATCATTTAAAAATATAAAAACCATTCTTAGCCCACGTGCTGTACAAAAACAGGTGGGTGGGCCGAGTTTGGTGTGTGAATTGTAGTTTGCCAACTCCTGATCTAACTACACAAACTGATAGAATCAATACCTGTTAAAAATAATTCTTCCCTTACCTTTATTATTTGCTTTCTATTAGGAAATATGCAGGGCAAATTACATCACTTTCCATGGGTATACTTTTCTGCAAGCACTTTATGTTGCTGTTTATTGACAATTTTCTGTCCACTGATGACTCTTATCCCATTCTCCTCTGTCCTTGTAGGTTTGTGTATCTTACACGCCTTCAGATCAATTCAGTTGTATGGCTTTCTCCACTTCATATTCACTGTGCCCATCTTCTTTAGCCTCTTAATACTCCTAGGGTCATTCCTTATTCCTAATTGATTATGTTTGCCATTATTAGCATTGGCAGTTTCACACATGTCATTTATTTTAAGTACTCTATCCCACTTCTCTCCTCTTCATGCTTTAGAGTGAAAACTACAGCACAAATTGGGGGAAAATATTTGTTAACATATATAAATGTAAAAAGATTAATGCCCAAACTATATTTTTAAAAAACTTTCAAATCAAATGATAAAAAGATAATAGAAAAAACGGACAAAAGACTTGACAAGAATTTCATAGAAGTAGAAACCCTAATGACCAATCACATGTGAAGAAAAGCTCCATCACATTAATTATAAGGGAATTGTAAATTAATCAGAGTGAGAACATGTTACCCACCAGATTGGCAAAAATTAAAGAAAAAAAAAAAGGTATCACCTGCTTCTGAGGATATGGTGTAACTGGAATATAAAATTGGAAAAACAATATGGCATTACCTAGTAAAGTTGAAATGTCCGTACCGTAGGGCCAGGCAATTCCACTTTTACCTATAGATCATGGAGAAACCTTGACTGCGTATGTGTGCCAGGGGTCGTGGACAAGAACGTTCACAGGAACAGTTTGTGATCATAATGGATTGGAAACAAATGTCATCAGCAGTAGAATGGATAAATAAGTTGTGATGTATTCATACTTGGAATTCTATACAGCAGTGAAAATAAGTTATAGCTACACACAAGGGAATATATTTTATTCTCTGCTATAAATATATTTGTGCCCTGCTATTTTAAATCAAGAATTTATTGAACTTTGTCATTGGATACAAATATTTTTTGTTTGAAAAATAGGATTGAAAGATATCTTGGCCTTTAAAATGAAAGTTTCTTGAAATTGTAGGGGAGTTTAGGCAAGTAAGATGTAGAAACTAAGTTAGATTTTTAAAATAGATTTTAATTATGTAAGTAATATATGACTGTATTCATCGTGTAAAACTTAAAAACATATGGAAAAGTAAAGTCTCTTTTGACTAGTACTTCCAAACCAGTGCTTTTCTCCAAAGTAATCCCTATTTTGAGTTTGGGACGTAGCCCCTAGATTTTTTGTTTATACATTACATTCATGCATTCATACGTACATATATACATATGTACAAATGTACTAGTAGTGAATATATATTGTTTTATGCTTTTTTGTTGTATAAATGTCTTAAGTTTTTTATATGTCAGTTTATACAGATGTGTATTTTCCTTTTGAAATTGTATGTATTCCATGGTATGGACTTTGTATAGATTAGCCATTACCCAACTGATGAACATTTATTTTGTTTTTGTTTGATTACAAAAATATGCTACATTATTATATGTGTGTTTATGCATTTATATGTATATGTCTATATTATGCATACTAATCATCAGTTCGTTATAAACATAGCAAATATTTTTCTAGTCTGTTCCTTGACATCAAACTGTTAATGGCTTTTGCTCTTTTTTTGTGGTCATAAGAAGATCTCTTTTCCTAGGATTGTAAATAGTTAGTTTAGTTATTTTATTTTGTTTTAGACAGAGTCTTGTTGCCCCGGCTTGAGTGCAGTGGTGTGAACATAACTCACTACAGCCTTGGACTCCTGGGCTCAAGCGATCCTCCTGCCTCAGCCTCATGAGTAGCTGGGGCTACAGGCATGCACCACTGTGCCTAGCCAATTTTTAAATTTTTTGTAGAGATGAGTTCTTGCTATTTTGCCCAGCCTGGTCTTGAACTCCTGGCCTCAAGTGATCCTCCTACCTTGGCCTCCCAAAGTGCTAAGATAGAGTTTTGAGCCACCTGCCTGGCCTGTATTTTCTTACATTTTAAAGTTTCCATTTGTAGTTTTGTTTTTAGCATTTAGTTCTTTAATTCGTCTGAAACTTATACTACTTTGGGGAATGGTGTGAAGTAGGGACCTAAATTTATTTCTTTCAAATGGCTACAGATTACTCCAACATCATTTATTGAATGGGTAATCACTGATTGGAATTATCTTTATCATTTACTACTACTACAACTACTAGCCAAAATTTGTTGAGTACATATTAGGACCATTCACAATTCTAAGCACTTTACCAGTATTACCTCTTAAGCTTTACACCACCCATTGTACAGTTGGGGAAGTGAGACAGGAGAGGTTAATTGATTGTCCAGTGTAACACAGTAACTAAGTAGTAGAGCACATCCCAAATCTAGCTCCAAAACCCATGCTCTTAACCTTAGGTAAATATGGGAAGTTTGAACTGACAAATTTATTTGCTATTATCCAGGCAGCCTGAGCTAGTAATTGCTTTGATTTTCCCCATCTTGAATGAAGGATCATGATTGAAAACTTAGTGTCAGAGAGATGGAGGCCAAATTGTGGTTTTTAAAATTGAAGATAGTCATGGGTAAATCCAAAGAAAAACAGAGTATTTCTCAGGTTTATTTCAATATATTTCTGATAACAAATAAGATGTGATATTTTTTTAAAATTCTAAGATATTTTAAATTTGGATATATGACCAAGTGAGAAATTGGTTAATATATGATACAAGTGAGTTTATTACTTGATTAATAAGTAAATGTTGGTGCCATTTGGAGTTTTATTTAATGTTGAAATTATCCCCTACTTTATTATTTTCTGAATTCCTTGTTCTCTTTTGCACTTAAATCATTCTATCATCTGAAATGATACAATGATTTTGGGATTTATAGCCAGTCTACCCTGGATTGAGATCCCAGCTCTTGTACTTTAACTGTGTTTCCTTGAGCTAGTAATTGAACATCTCTGAACCTCTGTTTTTTCATCTTTAAATTAGGTGATAATACTGAGGGGGTGGTATGATATTTAAATAAGATAATATTTATAAAGATACATAGTATGTGGTAAGTATACTATTTTAATTTCCTTTTATTTTAAAGCATGTATATGAAAGTCCATGGCTTATGTTAATAATTTGCTTTTCCTGTTTGTATCTCTCATAGAGGAATACAGTAACTTTTATTTGGGAGATTTTGAGTGAAGTACAAAGAGTTTATTGTTAGCTAATTTTTTTAAATTAACAAGTGAAAATTATAAACTTAGTAAAAATTATCTCAAGTAATTGTAAATTTAGTATCTTTGAATAATGTATTTCTGTTCTTTTTCTTAAGTTCTTTCCTAAATTATATAATTTCTAAATTATTAACAAAAATCTTAATATTAAAGGTATCTTTTTTGAGTGAAATGAATTAATTCTAAAATGTCATGTAAAATAAAAGAATATTTGACTAATTCATTGCACAGTCATATAAAATAGTTAATTGAAATTTTTAATAAAGCACGTAACTCTAACCATTCTAGGATATGTAGACAGTTTTTCTAGGGAAATAGTTTTAAGGCTGTCTCAGTCCATGAGGTGGCATATTATAATTTAGATATTTCCTCCTTTAAGATTTATGAATGTACTTTTAAAATTTACCACTTAGGCTGGGCGCGGTGGCTCACGCCTGTAATCCTAGCACTCTGGGAGGCCGAGGCGGGTGGATCACTCAAGGTCAGGAGTTTGAGACCAGCCTGAACAAGAGCGAGACCCCATCTCTACTAAAAAATAGAAAGAAATGATCTGGACAACTAAAAATACATATATAGAAAAAATTAGCCAGGCATGGTGGCACATGCCTGTATTCACAGCTACTCGGGAGGCTGAGGCAGGAGGATCGCTTGAGCCCAGGAGTTTGAGGTTGCTGTGAGCTAGGCTGATGCCACGGCACTCTAGCCCGGGCAACAGAGCCAGACTCTGTCTCAAAAAAAAAAAAAAAAAAAAAAAAAATTTGTCACTTAGATACCACATCATTATGTCTACTGTATTAAGATGAAGTGTTGCATCAAATGGTCCCTGAGATTCCTCATATTTCTGAGATTCTCTCATTCCAGGAGGTACACATTATCTAAAAGATTTTTCCTAGAATAGATGTCAAGTTTGTCTTCCATTTTTATTAGATGTCAATATACTAGTCTCCAAATAACTTAGAGTTATATGCTTTATTTAAAAATTTAATTAACTATTTTATATGGTAGACCGTGAAATGAATTAGTCAAATATTCTTATAGTTGATATGACATTTAAGAATTAATTCATTTTACTCAAGAAATATACCTTTAATATTAAGATTTTTGTTAATAATTTAGAGATTACGTTAAATTGTGTCATTTTTCTGCATTATCATTTATAATTATCACTGCGTTATGTTGTTTGTTTATAAAAATGCTGATGAGGTCTAGCTAGTTGAATGCCCAGGTGAGAGATGACAATAAGGAATTGTCATTTTTATGAACATATTCGATATCAAGTGTGCAGCATGTACTGTAAATATGTGTCTTTTGGTGGAATAAAAAAGTCTGTTTTTCAATTAAGTGGTTAAATGTGGTAAGGTATAGTATACCTTTTATCAATCACATGGAAACTTTTTCGTAGAAAATGTACAAAACGCGAATGAATGATAACTTTTTTATGCACAACGAGAAGAGATACTCAGTTACAACCACGCGGTGTGTGCGTCCCTCCCTTCCTCACCCGTCCGTGTGTCCCCGCAGGTGCGGCAGTGGCGGGCATTTACAGAGTCGCGGGGAAGAACATGGCCCCTCTGGAAGCGCTGGTGTGGGGCGTGGGACAGACTGTGCTGACAATAATCATCTCCTTTTCAAGGATCCTTGCTACACTTTGAGGTTTCCGTGGGAAGGTCCTGCTTCACCTAAGGAAACAGATGTACAGATTTCCCCGAAAATGGCATTGCTAACAAGTAGAAATGAAACCGTGCAAGAGCGTGGACCGAGCGGGTCAAAACTCGAGGCGGACCTCGAGCCGTGGGGAAAGATTGCCCTCTGGTGTCCCCGTGCTTGCACTACCGCACTGCGCCTTACGTGCCTCCGTCCCGGGCAAGGTGCGTTAAGACACTCCGTGAAGCTACACGAAAAAGCACCTTGTTTAGCTGCCTATCAGGTTAACATTGGTGTTGAAATCATCGTTCTTAACAGTGTTATGTTAAGTTACAGGGACGTTTTGAGGGATTGATATATGTGCCAAACTCTTTTATTTTTGTTAACATTGATCATGTGACAATTTGCAAGCATAGATGCAGATGAGTGCTGTGAACATCTTTGACGTGAATGCAAGTAATGTAGTAAGATTTTTGTTTTGTAACACTAAATCCCCTATGAGTGCTAAATATGGGATCGTTTAATATGAGAGACATGATTTGATTTTTGATGTTGAGTGTTCTGGGATTTAGGGCTTTAATATGTTTAGGCATTATTGTTATTTAATTTGTGTGGAAAATAATAGTCTTCTTCGTGGAAGACTAGCTAAAACTGTTTTAAGGACTCAAAGTAGATCTATAGGGTGCATACTTTTCACTAATTTAAATAACACCCTTTTAATAGTTTCCCTCATGCATAAATATTCTATTTATAGGAATTCAAAAACTTTATGGGTTACACACATTGATTGTAGTTTGTGTGCCATGAAAATATAATTTGAAAATTTTCTTATAAATTTTGTAAGAAAAAAGTCTGAAATGCATGTCGCATCTTTGACCCTTCTAAAGAAAGTTTTGGCCTTGTGTCTCATGGAGAAAACATCTTTATAATTAGTATCTCAATGGGATTATATTACTTGTTGCACATATCTTGATTTTTGATGAAACATAAATGGTCTTTCATTCTGGAGTATTAACTGTTTTTAGAGAGTGGCCTAAATTAGGCTCTGGAAATAAAAAGCCTCATTTGTAGATAAGTAATAAGTAAATTATATTGGAAGAATAATAAACAATTTTACTTTGGATATGTGGTAACATCATAATTTTGCTAAGTAAAAATTGGGACTATAGTAAATAATTTTAAAATTTGGCAGTTAGTCTCAGCATATCAATATAGTACTGAACATGTATTTGAATGATTTATTTCAGTTCAGTTCTTCATTTATGCTATTAAGTTATGATTTAAGTTTATTTAAGTTTATGAGTTACGATTTAAGTTTACTAGAAGAATCTGTGAGGACATTTATTAAAAATGGAAATGTCCTTTATATAAAACATTTTCAGAGGTTTTGGCAATATAGTTGTTTGTAAGAGTAGAGGAAGTATAGGGGAGACACAGAGCCTGGGACTTGGTCTCCTAATGAGATTTTTTGTTACCAGGTGCAGTTATGAATGTGCTAGCTCAAACAAAAGAGCTATTGCAGAGAATATGAAGTTCAGGACAATCCAAAAAATAATCTGGCAGCCTAGCCTCGCTGTTTAACCTAATTTGGTATAATCGTGGGCTTCTGTTCGGTCTCATTCAAATTTTAGATCTTTTTTCTCCATCACACTACTTTTTCTCCACCAAAACCAGGATACATCAACAACTTACCAATGAGGAGTTGGGAAGGGGGTACTTTTACCAGTGTGGAAGCCAATTTGGGGCAATTTACAAACACTGAGGCTCGGAAAATTTGTTTTTATTTTAAAAGAAGAAAAACCAGTAAGCAACTATGTGTGGATCTTTGAAGTAAATCTTAAAATTGATTCTTTTTATTATGTACAAGCCTGAAATTATTTTCATGTGTTCTTTATATTCCAAATGTTTTCACAAATTAAATTTAGGCATAACTTTTCCACGTCAATTTGATTTCTCCTTTCTTGTTAGACTTGAATTGTGTTTTCCTCTATTTTGGCTACTCCGTCAATAATTTAAAGCATTGATATTCTTGCAGAGGAATGACCAGTAACATGTGGAAATTGTTTCAGATCTGCAGAATGAATATTTATTTTAAAATATGGTTATTTTATGATTTAAGAAAGTTATCATGGTAAGGTAATATGGAACACGTGGTTCATAATCCAAAATTAACCAGAAAATAACTTGGACACATTAGATACATGAATGTGTGGACCAAAGAGATTTAAACTCTTGTTTTTACTCTAGAATGAAAGCATAATTGAATGGTTAATAGTTTGTAGGGTGTCCTGCAGTTGTCTTAATTATCAAATTGCTTTACATTATGAATTGGGTATGTGTGTGTGTGTACTTTTGATTTTAGGGAGTCTTTTTGGTTTCTTTGCTGTTTTCAGTTATTTCCATTGGGATTTTGTGCAACTGTCACTCTTGAGATTTCGAAATGCAGTTAAATAGTATGTATTTATGAAATTGTCTTAATAGCTATTTATATGCTGAGATTTTTTACAAAAGTTAGTGGTTTTCCTATAGAGACAAGAAATGTTTAATGATATATATACACAAATATATATATCATTATATACATATATAGAGAGCTGCTGTATAGGAATACAGTCTAACTGGAAAGCTTTTGTTCAATGAACACTTTCATGTTCTTAGTGGAGAATTTGATATATTTGTTCAGTTGAATGATTTTTTAGATAGGTTTGAGGATGTTTGAGAATTTTGAATTTTTGGAAAATTTTCTTGACTTAATAGTTAGCTGGAGACCCTTGTTTAGGATATAACAAAAACTCTTATCGATGTATTTGGGTTAAACTTTCTTAAATTTGTATGTGATTTAGCAGTGAGTTTTCTTTGTGACAGTGCAGGAAGGAAGGGGAAATCCTCTACAGTTAATATACTTGTATTTTAAAAATGTTCAGTGAAATATTGCTGATAGTAAAATCTGTTCTACAAAGAAGGAGCTCTTGTATGCCCAAACTAATTATTATTTAATATACTGGTTAGGTATGTCCATAGATCAGAGTTAGTCAAGGGATCTCCCATAAACTACAAATGTGACTGCCTGGTGGAACAGTTCCATTGGTTGCCTAGAATAAAGAAAGTCCTAAATGATAACTATGTTTAGTGCTTGCAACTTAGTATTATTTTAGGTCTTAATGTTTACCAAACAGTGTTATAGTTGTTACCCAATGTACTTCCTTAGTATTTGTTACCCAATATACTACTGCCCCAAACCATGTAAGGGTCTTTAAATGAGAGAAATAAAGAAACAAGTAGGTCTGCATAACTTAAATATTTGTGACTTACATAAGGAAAAGGGGTAATTTAAAATCAAAGAATGTTGTCAGAAAAGGTCTTTAGTGAACCTCTAATTCAGATGAGGAGAGTGGGGCTGCCACGTCAATGTGCCCAGGCTGACACTCACATGCTAATTCGATTTTGTAAACATTCTTTTGTGGCTCTACTATATACAAAGTGCTATACCAAATATTTCCTATAGTATATACAAGAATGATCAAGATGGGATTCCTGCCCTTGAGTCCTTCAAGAACTAGTAAGATGATTTTAAATGTTAAAATGGTTGGGAAAACATTTTGCTTCCTGATTCTAGGTGAGAGTTCAAATCCTGGGTTTTCCCCCCAAATTCTGATTTTCCTTGTTCATCTACTAAATGAATTTTCAATAACTGAGATATCATTTCTGTGGCATAGTGAAGAGAATGTTAGATTCTAAGCCAGCAACGCAGATTTGATTCAGGCTCTGTCACTTGTCAGCTTTTTGATCATGAGCAAATTATTTAACCTCTCTGATCTTCAGTTCATACTTTATAAAATGTGATTTTTTGTGTAGGATTATGCGAGATTTTTTTGTGAATGGCAAAGCAGTATTTGACAGTAAATGATCAATAGTCACTAGAATTTTTCTAAAAATTACAATTTGCAATACCAATTGAATATATTGTCTTGGAAAATTCACCTATTTTCTTCCATTTCCATGTTTTCCCTACATATATTTTAAGAAGGAAACTAAAAAAATTCTCTGTAATCTTGCTTCCTTCACCTCCTCTCCACCCCTTTGTTTTTAAGATCAGTAGATGTTTACTGAAGAACCCTTTTGGTAGTGGAAACATCGAGGGCAAGCAGGATTAAATTACGAGTTCTGTTTACCACTGGTTAAAATAGGAAAAGGGTAGAGGGTGGTTAGTGTTCACTCCTTTACCTCGTGGTAGTTCCCTTGGATTCATTCACCTACCATTCACTGACTCGCTACTATGCACAGATTGTCCTCCTTGTGTTAGGGATAGAAAAGTGAGTGAGATATAAGGCCCTTCTCTCCTCCTTTCTTCTCTACCCCTGGGCGTCTGGCTCCACAGTGTGGGGCCAGAACTATAGCAAAATAGATCTGGGCTCCAGTGTCTACCAGGTCCTTCTGTGGGCCAAAGGCGCATAAGCCCTTGTTCTTATTTTGTTTGCTTTTTTTAATTTAAAAAAAAGTACCATTATTCTTAATTTAAGTCTATTTTATAATTCAGGAAGTAACAAGATGCTAAGAGCACTTTCTGAAATATTTTCAAACTACTTCACTCTTGATATTAGAAATTTTTCTCCCGGAAAGTCTTAATCAAAATCTCTTCAGTCATTACTTAAGATGAGAAGAATGTGGAAAATTACTGAAGAAATTCTAGTGGACTTAGATTGCAGAGAAATTTGCTGACACTCATTGGGTAACTAGGTAAATTACTGTTGCTTTTAGTAATCAGGGGTGAGATTCTCGATGGTTACAATGGACTAGTAGTCAAATGGTCTCATAATCTTCCTTAACTTTCGGTCCTTTTTATAACATTTCGGAAGAACACTCTTCAGGGTAAAAAGGACATCATTTGATTAAAAATTGTAACATTTTTCAGATAGGTGGTACCATTTTGTAGCAGAGGGAAGTTTAAAGACAAGAAGAAATGTTGGAGGGGTAACGCACAAAAAACGTACACATCTGACAAAGTACCTATGTTATGTGAGCACAGTTTCCCCCTTCTGTTAAGACTATAAACGGTACCGTATGAATATGTGTAATGCATGTTTACAGAAAGCTGTGTTTCTTTATATGTGAGGCTTCACTGACCATAATGCATTCTGAAATCATACTACATTTTTGCATGTGTGTGGTTTGCTCTTCTAACTTAATGATCTCCGTTCCATGTAGATAATACAATGTTGTTAAAGAGGCTGCTGAAATAGTTATCTAAAAGTGTACCTGTGAATTTGTTTGGGGGAAGCAATACTTAGTGTATCAAGTATGTTCGGTAAATGTGGAGATGTACCAGTTAACACTTTATTAAATTAGTAGAAGCACTCAAATTTCTGAGTGAACTGAGCTATGAACTGTAATCACCTCTCCCCCTAAGTTCAGGGGACTCATGTTCACGTTCTCTACATTCATTGCACATGTTGAACTTACATAATAATCCTTTCTTGATTTTGAGAACTAATTTAGCAATTACTTAAAAATCTTCCTCCCCCTTCCATACAGATGTCATACGTTATAAACATATGTACAGTTTGTTGATAGAAGCCAACGTGCTGGTTTAGAAGAGAGTATTCTTAACACCCATGGTTATGCAGCTATAGTCTTATTGAAAAATAAATACTATAGGCAAGTCAGGAAAGCATGAAGCTCTTAAATATTTTTTTAGATTATATGCTGTACCCAGGTATATCTACCCTCAATAGTAATACAGTTATCTCCTTTTTCAGAATGTATTTAGGTATGTAACTGAAACTGGAAAGTAGTTTGAAATATAGAAAGAGGAACTATAATACATCTGGATCCCACAACTGTAACACTTTTTCTCTTAAATATAAACTGGTAGTTACTAAAAGTCATCACTTTTTTTTACAGTCCTGTTTAAATGAATGTTAACTTGAGCGTACTAGTGATGACAAAAAGTTTCCATTGTTTTTAAATTAAAGTATTTACACATCATTATTAAATATCTTTGAGATGGAAAATTTTAAAGATTTCTCCATAGAAAGCAAAATAGAGGCACTCGTTTGAATAGTGATAAAAATGATTTACTTTCGATGCTGGATGAGTTGGTAGTCTAATTGTTGACACTTTCTTAGTATTTGTGATATTGGATGCATTTACGATGGAGGAATTTTTAAAAGTTTTGGCCCTCCCCAATACAGATATTCAGACATGAGCTCTACACACTTACGTGAACAAATGTGAAATTTCACAGTATTTTTCATTTTAGCCATATAACTTGGTAAAATTCGTATGATTCTACCGTAAGTATTAGCCCCTGACCTTTGTCATTCTGGGACAAGGGGATCAACTTTATCTTAAAGTTAACTAGCAAAAATGTGGTTATTTAGATAGGAAAATAGTTTTTCTGATAGGGTTTTACGACTCAATTTCAAATTGTGTTAACTCTCAGACCACTGATGAATCATTTAGTAAATCACAGGACAGTTTTTCCAAGCTAAATGATGCCTTAGTGCCTTGAAAGTTAAGATGCTTTTGCAAAGTGGATTTAGTACGATTCAGGATTGGCACCAATGAGTCGACCTTGCGCATGTCACCTGTGACTGGGAATTCAGAGTTTAGGAAGAGCATCACTGAAACAAATCTTAGCTATTAATTTCTTAGGGTTCAGTGTAAATCAGTTATTTAACCATTGACTATGACAGATGACAGCTACTTTCGTTATATTTTCATGATGTGGTATGTATTCTTTTTCTCTCTTTTTTCTTTTTCCAAGTAAGTACGAAATGGGGAAAATGTAGTCAAGAAAATTAAATGTAGGATTTTAAATTTTAGTTTTGTTGTAAACTAGAGATTCTAGTGTGAAAGTGTTAGTTTTATACTGTAGTACAAGGGCAGATGCTTTATGTAACCGTTAGAAATATGTTTACCATCAGGGATTTATTTTTACTATAGAAATACTAAATGTACTGTGAAGCTTAAAGACAGGAAGAATAAACATTGGAGGGGTAATACACAAAAACAAAGGCATATTTGATGAAATACCCTACATTATGTGAACACAATTTTCCCGCTTCTGTTACAACTATAAACTACACTGTATGAGTATGTGTACTGCATGTTTACATAATACAGTTTAATTTCGAAGGATTATTTAAAAAAAACTATGTTTATATATAATGCCTAACAAGCTGTAAATATTGTATACTATTGATTTTTAATTTTATATAAGCAATTTTTTTATTTCCCAATTCATGTACAAATCTCATTGTGTATATAGCATAATTTCCTGGAGAACACACATTTTGCAGTGAATTTTAAGTATTTTAATTGCAGCAAGCATCAGGTTAGCCTTAGAGATGTTGGTATTTATTTAAAATTATTTTTCACCATTCTCATTTTCTTCAAAGGGCAGCAATAAACATATGCAAGTTATTTTTGATTATAGAAAGTTGGTCTACAGAGATAAGATCTAGGTTCCAATACATTGCTTTAAAGAAAAGATGCACAATCAGTATGATCCAGTGTCTGCTCACAGGCCCTTCTCGGAGGGCCACGCGTGGCTTTCCTCTTTGTAATATACAGGGTGAACTCTCTACTGATACACACAAAACAGCTGTTAAAAGTGAATCCAGCACTGAAATGTCATTATACAGAATTTATTGGATTAAAAATTTGTAATATACAGTATTTTAATAAAGTTTCTGTATTCAATTTCATGCACTTATATATAAATAAACCTGTCTTTAAAAGCTTTATGGGGTGTTTGACTCTTGGTGACATATCTTTTCAACTCATTCAGTGTGGCCTCGAATGTCTTTTCATGCCCTTTTGTCAATTTTTCTGCATTTCCCTCTGGGTTTTGGAGGAAGTGCTGAAAAGGTAAGCAAGAAGTCTAAGGACAAATTTGGCCTAGTTTATGGCTTGCCTGGCACCCACACTGGGCCACATGAGCGTCGACTTCTGAGAGGTGGTGTTTTAAGAAGCACACTCTCACTTTAGCAGTAAGGAGCTACCGTTATTGAGGGCTTGTTGCCTGGTAGACACTTCATAGATACTCTAACACTTAAGGTGACCCCTCAAGTGATGTGTTTTATCACCGTTTTGTAGACGTGGCAATTGAGGTTAAGAGAAGGTGAGAAACTTCTCAAGGTCACGCAGTGAATAGTCGCTGAGCTGGGGTTTCCTTGCTCTGTTACCTGTGTTTTTTCCCCACTGGGTCATGTTGGTTTCTGCTCAGCACTCTGGGAGCTCTTACCTGTAATGAGATAATATCTCATTACTGACAAAGGCCAAATGACATCATGGGATTTTGAAAAACTACCAACTCAGGATTTGAATTGTCAAATTTATGCTTATTTTGATTTTTGTTAGGGATTTCTGAGGGAGGTGTTAGGTACACAACTAGCCTCAACTACTGTCTTGCCTGAGGAGAGACTGGTGCTGACAAAGCCAGCCACTGCGAATGTCACAAACCCTGCCGAAATAAAAACTGGCTTAGCTTTAAAAACTGTGCAACATAATGGAAGTAAACATTTTTTTCACATACACTGACATTTATTTCACATGATTACTAAATTGAAATGTACTTTCTTTTTCCTTGTTAACTTTTTCATTCAGTAATAATTATGAAATTATTATAATAAATATATTTCCTCCCTGACCATACATCTTAAAAAGTTCTTGGACAAAATACAAATCTTGAAATCACAAAAAGTTTTCTAATTTGATTCTATTATCTTTGGCTCTTGAAGTAATATTCTTGTAATGTTTTTGTGATAGGTAAATTATCTTTGGGATTTTGCTATTTCCTGAGCATTGAAAGAAGATATTAAATTTCAGATTTGTCACCACCTAAGTTGGACAAGACCAGAGGGAAAGATAATCTAGAAGGAAGACATGCGAATCTTACACTGAGCCTTGCAATGGTGAATGAGTCCTAGTCAGACTTGTGGGGAAGAACGTCTTGGATTTGTTGAATAGGTACTTATGTCATCTGTGTTTTGCAGTTGAACCCTTATTTATTTTGTGGGGAGGTAGGTCTCCCTATGTTGCTTAGGCTGGTCTTGAACTCCTGGGCTCAAGAAATCCTCTTGCCTTAGCCTCCTAAGTAGCTGGGATTACAGGTACATGTCACCACACCCAGAATTGAACCCTGATTTATAAAATAATACCTAAAGATTTAGGGTACAGACAGAAAAGTAAACAACCCGTGGCATATCTTCGGGGAGTAGACATTGGGTTTTACTTCTAGCTTCTAAATGGAACCTTAACAGAAGATTCTATCCTGCACCACTGCTCCTGTATATTTGCTCATAATTTTCTTAATTCATTGTTTCTAGACATTCTTCTTTTGGCCAATTTTATGAACAGTCTTCAGACCCAGAAAGTTCTTGGGACTGATTTGTGATAATTGCATCAGGTGATTTTCTTGCAAAGCAAGAGTTCCATCACTAGATGGTGCAGTGGTTCTATTTTATTTTTCTCCTTGCTTTTGGCTTGGACATTAGTTCTTGCCTATGAGCCCAAGTAAACTCAGGCTGTACTTTTGGTTTCATTTACACAGTATACAGCTAACGTTAATTTTTTTCCGAAACAAATACACAGGAGTAAATTAAATAGAAAAATCAAGGTTTCTACATTTCATCACTAGCCAATTTAACTTTCCAAAGAATGTTAAGATAGAGCGTTCAGGGTTATTTGCAAATCAGTAAGTCCTGTAGGTTGTATGATTTTGGTAAGTCATTAATCTGGACCTTGATTTATCTATTTTTCTTAAATTCCAAGTCTTAATGTATAATGGTTTTTATCTAATAGTTTGTACTTTTTCAGTGGCGTTTACTCACATAATCAACTTGCTCGGATAAAAGAGAATACACCAACATAGCACAATTGGCCTTGTTGTATCATGAGGCTTGGTTTTAAATTCCTGCCCTACCATTTAGTATTTGAACGTGACCAAGTTATTTTAATTTCTGTGATCTTCGGTTTTCACATTAGTAAAATGGGAATGACATTTTGTGTTGCATGTAGTGAGTGCTCAGCAAATATTCTACTTAGTCCCCTTGGCCTCTTTTGTGTGTTTGCGCATAGAGGATGATGCAGTTCTAGACTTTGCTACAAGTTTTGGTAGTAAGTTCAGATACCTCTATTTCAAAGTCAGAGCCAGATTCTGTGTCCTGACAGAGGACAGTGGATTTTTAGGGAGGATTTGGTTCAGATTTAAACTGTCCCACTCAACTCTGCGCTGCTTTTGCAACAAAGCCTGCTGAGGGATTTTTTTGGAAACATACCTCGGTGGGAAAGAGCCTGGTTAGAAAGCAGAATGGATAAACTTGCTCAGCTAGCAAATTCCTTGCATTCTCTAAACCAAATATGTACAAGATGAGGAAGCCAAGGCAGCCAACAAATGCAGTCCTCCTGAAGGGTGGTCATGACGTGCCTGTCAGCTGTGCACGTAGTCATCGGCCACCTCAGATCCTGTTGCACAAGGGCTCCTTGGCTTGTTTGTTGTTTTACAGAGACAAACTGTAGTTCGGACTCAGAGGGGAAGGGTTGGTCTTTTCAGCTGCAGAGTTTCTGATTTTAAAAGCACAGGTTTCATTATGTAGCATGGTCTACAAAAGCAAGCCCTGGAGATGAACATGCCCTTGCACTCATGGTTTTAAATCAGGGCTGAACTTAGACCAGAGAAGAGAACCAAACAAATTTTCATAAAACTATACCTTTCCTGCCCCTTTGGCTTACCTTTTATGGGAATTGGTGTTGGTGGGTGACTCCAAAATGTGACATAAGAAGACACTTGTGTTGTCTTTGATGTGGAAAATAGGAGAAGGTGCAGAGAGGAGTGGGAGACATTGAAGGGCTGAGGGAGCTATGGTTTTGAGAGACTCTTGACTTTTTAAAGCCCTGCACATGTTACCCGAGTGGGGATGGTATCAGACCTGGGTCTTCTCCCTGGTTCTGACCCCTTGTGAGCATGTGACCTCGTGTTAGGCTCAATCTCTCTATGCCAATTTCTTTTCCAATAAACATGAAAATAGATTAACTCCCTTTGTCCGCTCATAAATGCAGGTTGACAGGTTTAGTGGGACAACATCAGTTTAGGCCTGTTATTCTTGGACTTTCATAAACCTGGCCCAGTTTGGCATCATATATTTGACATTTAACATGTCCATTATAGCTCTAAGCTTTAGTCCATCTCCAGATTTCTTATTTGAAACTATTTTAACTTGGGGATTTTTTGTAAGATGAACAAGAAGGGCTGAGAATTTCAAATCTAAACCATAACTTCTGTATGATTTTTTTGTTTGTCTTTTTATAAGTTCTTGGAGGAAATATGTAAAGCCTATATTATTGATAGGGTAATCATTGTAATGTTGGAATGCAGCTTTTACTCAAGCCATTTTCACATCTGTAATCTCATTTTATCTTCATAATCTGTTCTTATTTTGGGAAAAGGTAAAATGCTTTTTTATGAAAATCATTTGCTTGGTTAAACTCAGGCCTCTTAGGAGACCTGGATAGCTGTTTGGACAAATTCCTATTCTAAGACCAGAAGTGAGGTCGCCACAGCAGTCTAGCTGCCTGGACTCAGGTAACCCTCACAGGTGCAAAGGGATCCCCTTGGATACTGATCACTTCCTAGGTACATAAGTAGCTCATTCTCCTGCCACAATGCTTTGGCTGAAGACTTTTTAAAGAAAAGATATGCAAAGGCCCAAATATTTGAGATCTTACTGGGGCGTTAATTCTTGTTTTCTTCTATCAGGATTATCTTACTTGTGATGGAGATCTTCAGTCATAAAAGTTACATGCCAGGGTCGATAGATGGCTCATAGGAATAGAAGTGCCACCATGTTTTATAAGTTTTTATTCAAGATTTAGCTTAACCAGGCAGACTATTTCTTTCATAAATAAAACAGCATGGTTTCTAGACTCTTGTTTTATCTTAACTGGTTCAATGCATACTACCAATTACCTGGACAGGAGAAGTTGCGAAGTCAAAGCAAAACATTAAGGCTTTCTGGACATTTTGAGTCCAAAATGGATGAAGGAAAAAAAAAATGTATTTTCGGCATTGTACAAATGGGAAGCAGTGTTTTAGAGACCTCTGTAAACTGTTGTATGCCTGAAGTATGTCAGCAGCAGGTTGGTTGGTTGTGGTGGAAAAAATGAACAGTGTGCTGATCAACCTCAGAATGAGGACCAAGTCTGAACACGCCCACCCCTGACATCAGGAATCCGTTTGTGGTCTTTGAGACAGTATTGAGGGAACTATTAAAAGCTCGAAGAGAAATTTAGACTCACAATGGTGTCCATAAATAAAGACCAGCTCAACAGTATGTCACCTCCACAATGGAAGAGACAAGAGGCAGAGATAAACTAGCGAATAACCCCAAAAGACTTACTGTTTGCCATTGACGTTTGTGTTGCTTTACAAGCATCACTTTCTATTTTAAATCATCTCTATCTCAAATATATATGACCTTTGTTTTCACTCACCAGCTCTGGCAGAGGACAGAGGGGGCCCAGTGTCAAAGCATTTCTCTGCATGCATACATGGACAATTAAGAAAGGGATAAAGGAGATAATGTTTCTTTCCCAAAAGAACTGTCCCAAAAGTTAACAAAATAAGCCCTTGAAAATAGGTTCTGTCATGAAAGCAGGGCTTTTTTCATAAGCTAAAATTAGGACAATCAAGATGAAAATAACTAAGAATTGGTTTATTCTTAAATATCCATTCAGGGTTTTTAATTCTGGAAAATATCAGATGTCAACTTGAGAAATGTAGCACATCATTTGGTAGGATTCCAGTTTGATGATGCACATCTCAAAGCATTCTATGGTTATCTTGGCTGTTACTAATCCAGTCTAGTCTCATTCTGTTCTTCAAAACTACCAAAAATTCTGGCTTTAAATACAGTGATAAATTTGGTAAAATAAAGCCTGATCTCTCTCTCTCTCTCTCTCTTTCTTTCTTTCATTTCTCTCTCTCAAATTTCCCAATCTTCTCATTTTTTTTATGCCACAATGAAACATGTGTCAGACTAAATGTAAATAGCAATTAGTAAGTGTGTTTCAAAGAACACTGATTGGGACAGGCTCTTGAGAAAAAGAGTTCCCTGGCCAAATAAATTTGATAAAACTTGACTTCTATATTCCTGTCTTAGAGATTCACAACCACATACCCACATTTGAAGACGTCGGAAAACTCTGAGTTAAAAACCTATTTGGCTTTAATTTCCATGAATTCTCTGGGGGGGAAAAAAGGCAACAGCAGTGGGAGGAACTTTACTAATTGATTCTGTGGCTTCTGGAAAACATTTGCAAACATGTTTTTGAAGCTCAGCCTGGTGTCCTCATCTCAAAGGTCTCTGGCCCATCACACTAAATCTGAACTTGGTTTCAATATCTAAGTTTAAACCTAAGTCTCAAACACCCACCGTCCCCTCTAGCCCGCCAGTGTGTGCTGACCTGGTTCCTCATGCTCTGCTTGGCTACTGCTTTCCAGTACCTTCCTGGCCCTAAGATGTCATGTTTGGCAGATTTCTGCCTGGAATTTCCTAACTTCCACATTCTTCTGGGGTTTTGCAGACCTGAGTCCCCTGGCTGGCACTTGCTACCCACCGCCCAGGCTCAAGGCAGTCTATGAAGGTGGGACCCTCATGTAAAATCGAAGGTTGCATCCAGCAAATGTCCAATGAGAGGTGGGGACCAGATGTCACAGCATTTCAGGGAAGGGAGCCACCCAGAGGCTGGGTAGGCCGGGGACAGCTTCCCAGATGATGTGGCAGCAGGACAGGACTTGGAGGACGAGTTTCTAAACGTAGAAGTCTGCATTAAAGAGGAAAAGTCCAGATGTGGATACTTCCAGCAGAAGACTATAAGAAACCTGCCCAGGGGGTCAGGGCATGTGGAGTGAGTTACAGGCAGGAGAGGCTGAAGGGAGGAACAGCAGAGAGCAGGACCGAAGGGTGGACAGGTGCCAGGTGAGAGCCCTGCATACCAGGAGAAGGAACTTGAATGTTGCCTTATAGGCAGAAGAAAGCCGTCGAAACCTTTTGAGAAAGAAAACTACACCTACATGTGAAATTAGAGGGCAGGCGAGGGACGTGCTACTGATGTTGGCTTTAATGTCATTTTGGTGCCTGTTTTCTAGGTATTAGTGGGAAAGAACAAGGGCTTCCCAGCCAGAATCTTCCATTAAATCCCCCCTTTGCCACTCATATGTGTGATCTTAAGAATGTTACTTCATCTGTCAAACCACGGTTTCCTCATGTATGAAATGATTTCAAGAGCTACCTCATCAGGTTGTTGAGAGGCTTAAACAGCACGACACTTGTAACCGCGATGCTGGAATGGAACACAGCACAGGCCTTTGGAAGGAAGCTGTGCACTTGGGGATTGTTCTAATCTGCCCCCCAGATGGCGCCGTTCCCCAGCGACACCGGCAGGCACGGTGCCTGTCATCCGTTTGCCTTCTCTAAAATCCCTTACTGCCCACCGCAGAGAGAACGGTGCTGCGGAAGTATTTTTCCTTCTTCACTTGAGTTTCCAGTGTTGTTTTGAGACCCTCAGCACTCCAGCGTTCTTCATTAGCGTTAGGGTTAGCTGCCCGACAGAAGCAGCCACCTGGCCTTGCTCTGTGAGTGTGACTTCTTGAAACCCGATCTGCCCAATTACCTCCTGTGCAAAAAAGTGGGTCAGAAGGAGGTGAAACCAATTGACTCCTACCTGGCAGGTTTTGCCTAGAGCCCCAAAACAAAAATTCCCTTTGTAGAGTCTTTCGTCTTTTTAAAGTTAGTTAATTGGGGAAGAGAATGCCTAATGGGAATTCTCTGTAATGTCTCTTACCTGAACACTAGCTGGGACCCAAGGCATTGCAAAAAGTAAAAGTAAACTCTAACACGTGTGAGAGTTTATTTTAAACTTTCAGACACTTTGCAAGTGGTTATTACGAGCCAAAATTTATTTATGTCCCTCAGCCCATGTTTTTTCTCTCCTTACCCTCTTCTATAAGTTTAATTTTAAAGCACAAGTATCTGAAGAATGAAAAATAAACACCGCACGTACTTGCTATTGAATTGTAACTAACCGATGAGCACACGCGTGCACAGAGGGAAGTAAAACTCAGTGGAAATTAAGCAGGGGGAGGGGCAGGAGGGGATGGGTGAAAACCAACCTAACGGGGACAATGAGCACTGTCCGGGTGACAGGCACGCTTTCGACTCTTGACTCAAGCATTATAAAAGCTATCTATTTAACGGAAAACATTTGTACCCCTGTAAAATTTTGAAATTTAAAAAAAGGCACCCCTCCCCCACACCCCACCAATGCCCGCCCCGGAGTCTTTCTTTCCAGACTGATGGCATTGCTGTTTCCCTTTGTCCTCCATCACGTGTCCATCGGGCTTCTAGTCTCGGAACCTGCACGTGCACCTTCCCAGGCGCGGCACCCAGCACGGCCGCCTCCTGGTGTCGATACGGTGTCCACATTGCATTATTAGGCAATCACCACACACACACACCCACAGCCCGCATGCACACACGCAGCGACCAGCACTGCTCCCCTGCACTCGCCGAAGCGAGAGTGCTGGAGGCCGGGGGCTCCTCTGCCTGGCTGCGAGGCTCTTGCTGTTGGCTCCTGGAGTGGCTGTTGGCTGCCCATTTCCTTTCTATGGGATCTGGGGTAATTTTCATAAAGAGCATTTCTAGTCCCGCATGTCACTAATAATTCTCGTCTGTCCCCAGAAGCCCAAATCCCGCTAAGATCGTGTAAGGCTGTATCTTGCCCCTGGCCCTCCCCGCTGGCTGACTCTCCGCCCTTTCACATCGGCCAGTAGCTGCAGGATGGTGAGAATGTCTTCCTGGATTTATACGCTGTGTGTTTGGAGGCTTTAAGTGCCGAGCAAGAAGCTAACTAGAAGTATCTAGATCAATAAATAATTTATGGAACAAATAATTAGTTCTTATAAATTGGTGAGAAGGTTCTCACGAACTGTCTCTGCAGTAAGTAAAACATTTTTCTTCATTTTATTAAAAACATTAAATAGCTTAAAGCTGCACTAAGACTTTCGGGATGCACGATAGCCATACTTTGTGAACTGCGGATTAGATGACCACTTCATGCCAGGGCTGCGTTTCCTGAATTTGATAATAATTGCACTGTGGTTAGGTGAGGGGCTTCCCTTGCTCCCAGGCAAACACTGGTGTACTTAGCAAGAAAGAGGAATGGTGTATGCAACTTGCTCTCAAATGGTTTAAGGAAATAAAAAGATCTATCTACCTACAGAAAATGATAAAGGCAAATGTAGACCTATGTTAAAATTTGGCTTATCTGGGTGAAGATATTTGTATTATTTTAGCAACTTGCCTGTAACTTTGAAATTATTTCAAATAAAAAGTATGTATACACACACATATTTATGACATACATATATAGTATGGCTACATATATATTTACATAGACATATTTATAATACAGGTGTAATAATATATCCACATTTTGAATTGAACCTCAGATTGAGATAGCTCCAGCTGGTATTTACAGTCACAAAGCTGAGCGAGTCATGCGATTCTAGTTGAGGGTTTATTTGAAATCTGCATTATGTATTGGGATGGTGCCTCCTAACAGGCGTCCAGTAACTGCTGGAGCCTTGGGAGAGATCCCTGCATTTCCCACGGTGACCTTAGGCTTGGTTTCCGTCACTCACTGTGCTACCTGGTTATTGTGGCGTGAGAACCAGCAGGAGCTCCCTCTCCCTGTCTCTACCCAACGCAAGCTGGCAGCTTATTTGCAATCGCCAGAGACAGCTACTAGGGTATTTTTTCCCAAAAACTCCCATGTAAACAAGTGTTCAGAACCTCAGGATTCACATGAGTGAGCTGATGTCAGAGTCATCTGGAAAGGTAACAGCTTGCTGTTCCTGGTAAGTCAGGGGGTGGTTAGCAGTGGGCCAAGAATTAATATTTGGAGGTTTTTTCTTTAACTTTTTCAAATGAACAAGTAAGAATTGTGTGTATTTGTAGAGTGAAACATGATGTTTTGATATGCGTATGCACTTGCAATGGCTAAATCAAGCTAATGAAAATATGCATTACCTCACCTGCTGTCGTGTGTCCCTTAACGACAGGGATACTTCCTGAGAAATGCATCGTCAGGTGAGTTCATCACAGTGGGACTATCACAGAGTGAACTCGCGCAAATCTGGGTGGTACAGCCTGCTTCTCACCTAGCCTGTTGCTCCTGGGCTACAAACCTGTTTAGCATGTTACTGTACTGAACACGGTAGGCAGCTGGAACACAGTGGTAATTATTTGTGTATCTAAACATAGGTAAACATAGAAAAGGTACAGTAAAAACACAGTATAGAAGATTAAAAAATGGTATACCTGTGTAGGGCACTTACCATGAGTGGAGCTTGCAGGACTGGAAGTTGCTCTGGGTGAGTCAGTGAGTGAGAGATGAGTGAATGCAAAGGCCTAGGACATTGCTGTACACTGCTGTAGACTTTATAAACACTGTGCGCTTAGGCTACACTCGATTTATAAAAACATTTTTTTAATAATAAATTAACCTTAGCTTACTGTAATGTTTTTACCTTATACAAAGTTTTTTTGAACTTTTTACCTCCTTTGTAATAATACTTAGCTTCCAATACAAACACATTGTATACCTGTATAAAAATATTTTCTTTATATTATTATTATATAAGCTTTTTTCTGTTTTAAAATTTTTTCTTTTTTCTTTTCCTTTTTAAGCTTGGTTTTAAAAAGACTAAGACAGAAACGCACACATTAGCCTAGGCTTACACAGGGTCAGGATCATTACCAGTTCCACATCTTGTCCCACTGGAAGGTCTTCTGGGGCAATAACATGCACAGAGCTGTCATCTCCTGTGACAACAGTGCCTTCTTCTGGAATCCCTCCTGATGCTGTTTTATGGGTTAACTTTTTTTTTTAAATAAGTATAAAGAATACACCCTAAAATGATGATAAAAAGTATAGCATGGTAAGTACATAAACCATAACAATCGTTTATCATCATTATTTAGCATTATGTACTGGAAATCATTGTATGTGCCGTACTTTGAAATGACTGGTAACACAGTAGGTTTGTTTACACCAGCATCACTACAATCATGTAATGAGTTATTCTACAACATCACTAGGTGATGGAAATTTTTCAGCTCCATGATAATCTTATGAGACCATTGTTGTATATGTGGGCTATCATTAACCAAAATGTCGTTATTTGATGCATAACTGTACTCATTTACTTGTGTAAGAACACTTAAAATCTACTCTCAGCAATTTTCAAGTATACGATATACTGTTATTAACTATAGTCACCATGTTATGCAATAGATCTCTTGAGCTAACTCCTCCTGCCTAATTGAAGTTTTGTATCCTTTGACCAACATCTCCCCAACCGCCTCCCTTCCCCCCAACCACCATGCTACTCTCTGCTCTTATGAGTTCTACTTCTTTTAGATTCCGTACATATCTGAGATCATGTGATATGTGTCTTTCTGTGCCTGGCTTATTTCACCCCACATAACGTCCTCCAGGTTTATCCATGCTGTCACAAATGACAGTTCCTTCTTTTTTAAGGCTGGATAGTATTCCCTCGAGTATATATACCACATTTTCTTTCTCCATGTATCTGTCGACGAACACTTAGGTTGATTCCGTATCTTGGCTATTGTGAATAGTGCTGCAGTGAACACGGGAGTTCAGATATCTCTTTGACGAGCTGATTGCATTTCCTTTGGATATATTCCCGAAGTGGAATTGCTGGATCACATAGTAGTTCTGTATTTAATTTCTTGACAAATCTTCATACTGGTTTTCATGATGGCTGTACCACACTACATTCCCACCAACGGTGCAAGGGTTCCCTTGTGAGATGTGGACATCCTTGTCCTGTCCCTAGAGAGGGTTGGAACATTCAGCAAATATCTTCACTTCTCTATCTCAGCCTCTGTGGCTTTTCCTTCCCTTTCTTTCCCTTCTCTTTCCTTTTTTCTTTCCAGGCTTTGACATGTCGGGGATAGATCAGATCATCTCTACACAGTTCTGAAAACTCCGTGGAGAGTAGTATCATGCTAACAGGAAGCTCCTTACGGGAGGAGATGACCCTGAGAAAAATAGGTTAAAAACAAGCAGAACTCATCTTTTATTTTCACCTTCCCCTGGGCACATCTACTTTCTACCATTCACTCCTGGTTTTTCAAGTTTTGTAATCTTAAAAAAAATTCCCATGGGGACTTTTTTGGGCTGAAGGATGTTCTCGAAACATAAAAGATCTTGGAACAAAAAAGACAGGCTGCTTTTTATATTTAAATTGAAATTTTTTTAATGGCAAAAATAAAGAAAAAGAACCTTCCTTAACTAGGAAGTAGTAACAAGTTGAAAGTTTAATTAGATATGAGGAAACTTTGGTGTCTTGAGGACAAGTGTTGGCTTCAGGCACAATTGTGATGTAGGTGAGCTTGGTCTTCGGGGACCCAGCCTCCTTGGCAGCTTCTCAGGCCCTCAGGGACCCTCAGCCTCAGCCTGCCCACAGCACCCCCACCATGGCCTGCCCTCCCAGTCCCCTGTCAATCCCTGGGATGCAGCTTGCCCTCTAGCCAGGTTTGAAGAAAGAATGTACTCAAGGAAAAATTATTCATGACGTGTGTTAAAGAATGGGAAGGCAGCCTTTATTCAGGGGGATGATCAAACTCGGCAGAGGGAACACTGCGATGGGGTTTTGCACTGGGGAGAGAGATTGGGCTCGACTCTGAGTATGGCAAGGTCAGTAGATGGAAAATTATGAGAGGAAACAGCAGGGTAAGGGGGGATTCTGGCCAAAGACAGGCCAGGTGGTCGGGCATCACCTGCGGGTGGGGGGCAGTTAGGCACTCGACCCCACATCCAGGGTGGGAGATTCTGGCTAAACCAACTTAGCAGGATTCTTGCTAAATTGGGTGATGCAAAGACTAACACAGACGTCCTAGAGTCAGGGCCTAGTTGAGAAGAGAGTTCAGAAGATCCTTCTGACTAGAGTTTGGCCAAAGAGAGAACTGTGGTCAACTGACCAAATGGTTTAAAGCGGGTACAATGTGGATAGGGCTGAATAGCAAGAGTGAGTTGCTTCTTACAGGTTAGATCCTTTTATTCTATAAACTCTCAGCATGGACAGAGCCACTCCTTGACCAAACTTTAGTCAGGCTCCCCTAAGCCCTCTTTTGGATTAGGCCTTGACCTTGGCTCCCGTCCTGTCCTTGGTCTGCCCAGCCCAATTTCAGCAAAGAATCTGCTAAGTCAGTTTAGCCAGAATCCTCCTCCCCTTAATGTCTCCTCCTAGTAATTTTCCATTTTCACTCACCCCTCACTCTGCTGCATGGCCGTAAATGCACTTATCCTTGCCGTAATTGAAGGATTATGGCAATAATAACAGCTCAATAATAACAGCTCAATCTCCGTCTGCTGTTGCAATACTCCTATGCAGCCATCTTGAATGTAGTCTTCCCTACCGCTTTAACATGTGCCAGAATTAACAGTTCCCATTAGGTTCCAGGCCTTAGTTATACAGAGATCATCACACCGATCCCGGCCTGGAAGTATATAAGGATCTGTAGGGAGAGGGGCGCACCGTGGAAAGACAGGCCCGCAAACAAATACAAGTTAAATACCACGACAATGGTAGGAGCCAGTTGCTGTGAGAATCTAGAAAACAGAACAACTAACCCTGAGCAGATGAACTCTGAGCTGTGTATTGAAGAATGAGTAAAATTTCACCTTGTAGAGAAATAGATGGAAGAGCATTCCAGGAAGAGAACGATGAACAGAGATCCTCCATTTGTTTTGGCCCCAACAAATGATTCTGCTAATAGGAATTCCAGGTACCATTCTGGGGCACCCCTCAAATCGCCGTACATGGTGCACAGCTGCTATGCCTGCCCACGGGCAACCAGGTGCTCCATGGCTCCTGGGGTGCCTGTCACCCCGCAAACTTGCGTTTCCCAAACGCATGTGCTCAGTGCTCTGCCTCTGCTGCCCTACGGGGACATACTGAAAAGGAACTTTGGCTTAAAATGCCAAAGAAATGTTTGACTCTTTCTTTAAAAATAAAATCTTTCTTGTGGTGCTTCTGAAAGTTACTGATAAAACCAAAGGGGGCGAAGCAGGGCAGGAAGAGGCGGAAGACAAACGCCGGCACCACTGCCTGGAAAATGGCTCCCTGTGGGTGGAAAATGCTTCAGTCGTTTCTCCCAGGGAGACCAGCAGCAAAGAAACCACGAGGAAAAGTGCACGGAAAGTCCGAGCAAAATATTTTTAGCTGGTTGACCTTTTAGTAAGAGTAGTATCTCCTTTAAAAGGAAAAATTATCAGAAGAATGTTATGTTGCTAATACTTAGAAGGGAGGCAGGAGGGGGGTAAGTCAGAAGTTGAAACATCCAAGCTCGTGGTGCTCATTGCTGGGGCGTAGGTATCCAGGACTCATCCTTTGAACCGGGCGGTATCTTGCATCTGGCATGACCATGTCCTGTCCTTCCTCCTGCCTCCCTCACTTGCCTCTGTTGTACTTGGGTGGGTCGCTTTGCCAGAAACAACTCAGAGCTAATCCAACCCTTTGACCCACGAAATTCTCTAATAATGGTTCTTTCTCAGAATACTCCAATGTACCCCAAAGAAAGCCAACTCCAAGTAAAATTATGGCCCATACAACGTTCTGTTTTATTTATTTCCCAGGATAGCTGACGTTGGCTAAATTTTAGAAACAGGCCCAGGGTTAAGCCAATCCACAAATGACCATTGTGACTCGCTTCTCATTACTGTGCTTCTCTTCTGGTCTTGGTATCTCCCCCAGCTTTATTGAGGTATGATTGACAGATAAAAATTGTACATATTTAGGATGTGCAATGTGATGTTTGCATATACGTATGCATTGTGAAATGATTACCGCCATCAACTAATACATGCATCACTCACCTGGTTACCACTTCTCGTTTTCATTTTAAAGGCACGTTTCTAATAACGAAATAGGAACTTCCAAAGCGATGACACATTTTCAGCACACACTCAATTATATCCATCCTGTAGGGAATTCCCTGCTCTTCCTTTCTGTGGCCGGCTCCAGGTGTGCGTGGGGGCGTGACTCCCAGGAGACTCACGGGGTTGGACGGGGAGCAGGCCACAGGGTCGAATGCTGGACAGGGGACCAGGAACCCGGTCACAAAGGGGAGCTGGAGAGTGGGCAGGCATCCCTGCAGGGGACAACCTGGTGGCCTGACTTTGCTGCTCGGTCCAACTGCTGGAATGGATACAAAGTCTTTTCCTTTTCTCAGAAAGTCTTATTGATCTTACTCTTCCCTGGACACTCAGGCTGGGCTGTTAGAGACACCGGGCCTCCAGGGATGCGTGTTTTTTATCTGAAGGGCTTGTCCGGGGTCCAGATCTCCTGTGTCTGTTGACTGTCTCGCCTGTTTAGCCAGAGGGGTTTCTGGCTCACAGACTCTGCACAAGCCACGTGCACTCTTGACACACCCTTCTCCTGCAGGGTTTCTTTCTTTTAAAGTGAGAAAATACTCATAAAATTGACCATTTAAATAAGTTTTTTTTTTTTTTTTTTTTTTTAGAGATAGGGTCTCACTGTGTTGCCCAGGCTAGAGTGCAGTGGCATTATCAATCATAGCTCACTGCAGCCTCAACCTCCTGGACTCAAGCCATCCTCCCGCTTCAGCTCCTGAATAGCTGGGACTACAGGTGTGTGCACCACCGTGCCCGGCTTAAACCGTTTTTCAGTTACAGTTCCGTGGCCTTAAGTACATTTACACTGTTGTGCTACCATCACAACCACCCATCTCCAGGACTTTTTCATCTTCCCAAACTGAAACTGTCCCTTTTAAATATTAACTCCCCATTTTCCCTCCACCATACTCCCTGGCAACCCCCATTCTTCTTTCTGTCTCTATAAACCTGACTACTTTAGGTACCTCGTGTAAGTGGAATCATACAGTATTTGTCCTTTTGTGTCTGACTTATTGCAATTAGCACAGTGTCCTCAAGGTTTATCTATGTTGTGGCATGTGTCAGAATTTCTTTTCTTTTTAATGTTGAATGATAGTCCATGGTATGTATAGACCACATTTTGTTTATTCCTTCACTTGGGTTGTTTCCACTTTTTTGCTGTTGTGCAGAATGCTGCTATGAACACGGGTGTACAAATACCTCTTCAAGTCACTGCTTTCAGTTCTTTGGGGCATATACCCAGAGGTGGAATTGCTGGATCATACGGTAGTTCTAGTTTTGACTTTTTGAGGAATCTCCATAGAGTTTTCCACAGCAGCTGCACCATTTTGCATCCCCACCAACAGTGCCCAGGAGTTCCAATTTCTCCACATCCTCGTCAGCACTTGTTATTTTCTGTTCTGTTTTTGTTTTTGCTTTTTTTTTTTTTTTTTGGTTTTTGGGGGACAGTAGCCTCCTAATGGGTATGAGGTGATTCCATGATTTTCTTTTGAAACCTTTATATTCTTTTAAAATCAGTAGTGGTTTTTGTGTTTTCATGACTTATCATAAAAACAAGACATAGTCATTAGAACAAATCCAAAGACTCCCTTAAAAACTAGAACAAAAAATAAAACCAGCAGGCACCAGAGTGGTTGTAACATTGCCATGATCCAGTTCCCCCAAACCTTTTCCTGCCCCCAAACCTCTCTGATATCTCGCTCTCAACTTCCCACCTGCTGCCCCCAGAAAAGGAGGTGACACCCGTGGTCTGCGCCAGCCCAGCGGTACCCGGGGTTGCTGTGTGTCCATTCCCACAGGTTATTGCCTGTGTCCTACTGGCTATTTGATATTTAGAATATCAGTCCTGCCCAGGAGCCCTTCCTCCTGGATACCTTGAGGAGAGGTTCTGGGGAAGCAACAGCCGTGAACCAGGGGAAACAGCCCCCCGCAAAGGACTTTTCATTTGGTTTGTTCAGTAAGAATCCCTTCCTCCAGACCTGCTCACAAGGCCCAGGTGAGAGAAGCCCCCCTCCCACCCAGCCGCTACTCCCCCTCCCCACAGAAGTCACTTCTTCCTTCTTTGTGCTCCCACAGCACTTTATTTGGGTGTGTAATTATGTATTATTAATAATAATACACACTCTGCCCTTTATTGGAGCTATTTGTGTATTCGTGTCTTCATCACTGCAGTGACTGTTGGTTTTTCAGTCCCTGTAGTGATGATCAAAATACATAGCAGGCATAGGATGCGTGTTTATTGAATTCACGGGATCAGGACCACTGTTGCGGGAGGTGTTGGTCCTGTTTCCTTCCTGTACTCATCTGGGCTCACGCACAGCATCAAGCTACCTGAGGATGCTTCTGTGAGTTCCAGCGGCAGCAGCCACACAGCTAATCGTCTCTTTTCCAGTGCCGGGAGAGGTTCCCTAAGTGGGACCCTGAATCTGCTCCTGTCATTTAGAAATGACAGAGGACTGCTTCTTGGGGTCTCTCTGCCACCAAAGGCACTTTTGGGATTGGGCCTTCCTGTGGAGCGACTCCTTATTACCAGAAAAGAAAATGAGGAGGAGGAATCTGATTTCCCTTCCGAGATCATTCCCACTAAGTCCCATGGTAAAGGCGAATCCTGATTAGAATTCAAAGCCACCAGGTTCCAATGTGTGCCGCCCATCCATGGTGTTAGCAGATTGCTAACAGCCAGGCCCTAAATCCCCAAAGTCCTGGGCTGCCCCATCCAGGGAGTTGTCAGAGAGACAGGAGATGAGGATCCTATCTTAGAAGGCTGGGCCAGGGTACCTGTCAGTCGATCAGGATTGCAGAGTGTGAAGAAATGGAGAAAAGTAACAGAATAATCAAGAAGTGGCCCTCCTACAGCCAGGCGCGGTGGCTCACGCCTGTAATCCCAGCACTCTGGGAGGCTGAGGCAGGCGGATTGCTTGAGCTCTGGAGTTCGAGACCAGCCAGAGCAAGAGCGAGACCCTGTCTCTACTAAAAATAGAAAAATTAGCTGGGTGTGGTGGTGTACGCCTGTAGTCCCAGCTACTCAGGAGGCTGAGGCAGGAGGATGGCCTGAACCCAGGAGTTCGAGGTTGCTGTGAGCTACAATGATGCCACTGCACTCTACCTGGGTGACAGAACAGCAACAACAACAAAAAGGCGTGGCCTTCCTAAACTGGAGCAGGAGCCAGACAAAGGACCTGTGGAGTTTGACAGCAGAACTGAAAGTGGGGGCACACTAGCTGGGGTTGGGTGGGCTGTCCACACAAAGGTGGGGGAGCTGTGGACACAGGACGGTTGGTGGCTCAGCTCCAGGACGTCGGCCAGTGGGTAGGGGACTGCCCAGACAGGACGGGCGCCTTCTCTCGGGGTAGCCGTGAGGGAGAACGTTTTTATTTGTAGTGAAAAATTTAATCCCCTGGCAAAAGCAATAACACCAGGATGACGTAAGTCAGCTGGTTTAAGTTGGGAAGAGAGGGATGGGGTGGGGTTTGGGGAGAGGACAGATGGCTCAGAATCTGTGTTTTGGGTGCTTCATACAATCGCATCGTGGTTAGAAGCAGGAGGGTCCCAGCAGCTTTTCACTATGACAGTCCCTAGACGTTGTCTTGCCTTTTAACATTTCATCACAAATATGTAAACAACTCTGGGGGAGAATACAATGGCCAAAAAAAAAAAAAAAAAAAAAAAAAAAAAAAAAAAAAAAAAAAAAAAAAAAAAAAAAAAAAAAAAAAAAAAAAAAAAAAAATTCTGCCTCTGAGTATAAAGCAGTCAATTTTTATCAGATTCCAGAAGCTTCTTTTCTGAATATTCTGTTCAGCAATGTATCACCTTTATTTTAGGAACTTAGAAGGGATAACAGACTAAAAAGAACTCATCAGAATGCCACCAATAGGACTTATACACAGAACCACTGTCTCCAGGGAACTCCCTGGGGCAGAGGTCTCATTTTGGGGCCTTCAGTGAAGAATCATCTCCTGTTCTTGGCCTGACTGCCCGCAAGGGTGGGGAGCACAAAGAGCCCTGGGAAAGGAAGAGAACAGGATTGCAACACCGTGTGTTTTGTTTCTTTTAACGCCCTCCTTTCCCCCCATTCTCGTATGGGCACTTACGGGCACCACTTGTTCTGAAACAAAGGAAGAAAAATACATCTGTTGTGAGTTCCCTTAAGTGCTTGACTCAGTTACCTGGCGTTGGGGTGATTTGTTTTCTGGGATGCCGAGAGCTGTACACGTTCCTTTCTGGGGCGAATGCTCTGTTTAGGTAGACATAAACAGCCAACCAGGCTGCAGGGAATAAACCCGGTAGCTGACTTTTCTTGCTTTGGAGCTGCGTTCCTGCAGAGATAAACATACAGAAAGACGGACACGTTATAAAGGAGGAAGGACACCGTGTCAGCATGAGGGCTCCGAAGAGAACAAAAGGGTTATCATGGGCAGAGGCTGAAAATAGAATTTAAAGCTATCAGGACTGGGGAAAAAGTTGAAGCTTCCCAGGGAACAATGTGCAAAGAAAACTTAAACCTCCCAGGAAGATCAGCTCTGGGTAGAGTAGGGTGAAACCAAAACCTGAAAATCCACTGGGCAGAGCAGAGGAAGCCACCACCGTCAAGTTTTTGCTCTGAGCAAGGCCCCCTGGCCTTGGACAAAGAGGCTGATGTCGAAGCTGCCCTCCGTTGAATGCAGTGGAGCTGGGACAGGGTGGGAGGTGGGACGATTCTTCCAAATGAGCCACCCTACCTTTCAGACAGAAAGATCGCTGTATAGCTGCTGTGGGGAGCGTGTTTCTCAAACAAGATCTGGTACATTACTTTTCCATTTGAGTCTCTTTTTAAAAAGCAGATGCTCTCACCCACCCCTTCAGTTTTTTGGCAAGCTTGTTAAAATCCAACAGCCCAAGTCAAGGCTGTCTGCTAGGTGCCTGCCTTTATCTTGCATGGTATCTCTGTTCCCGTGCGGATCCAGCATCAGATGAAATCCGTGCTGAAGAAAGGTCACTGCTCCTTTCAGACTCCATTTCAATAGGTAGTTAACCTTTGAGTTAACCGACTCTGTACCCGTACTGCGCCTTCTCCCCCTAGAGGACTCTTCCATTTTACCTCCTTTGTAATTAGAGTACGTCTTGTTTACAGTCACAAAGCTGGTTCAAGATCCAGTTGGCCACTTGCCCTCTCGTAACAGAATCGTGCTCAGAACAGTCAGCTGTGAGTGTAGCCAGTTGGATGAAAAAAATTAAGGGAAGGAAGCTGCCCTTTAAGAAACCTCAGCCTTCTGATTAAAGTAATAATTAAGCCATTATGTCTCTTAGGAAGGTCTTCGGGCTTGCCTGCTAACATTTCCAAACAAAAGCCCTCGGCTAGAGAGTCCAGGCCAGCACCTCAGCATCAGTGTGCCAGGATTGCATGCCAGGATTGGCACGTGCCTGGGGCAAAATGGTTTAAATTTTAAACACCTGTCATCTACCTGCTTCCGCATCACATTCAATTTCAAGGTGGAAAGTGCCCCCAACAGGAAGTGGAGCTGCCTGATTCTGAGTTTGCCTTTGAAAGCCGGAAAGGACCCTTCTCCTCAAATTCTATTTCAAATTGAATTCCAAGCCATCTCTGACTATAAATAGATTTGCACTGGCTTCTCTTGTTGCAGTTGGTGAGGATGGTGATTTATGATTTAATTAGGAGTGGTCCTCATTCTTAACAAGATTACTGTTAAAGATAACACATATGTAGCACCTTCCACTACCCTCTTTTCTCCTGAAAGCAAAAAAGGTCCTTGCATGCACATGTGTGCCTGTGACATGCAAAGATCCACACCTACAACTCCAGGACGGACATCCATTTAGAGAACCCAAAGGTAAGTCGAAGGATCTCACTGGCCACTTGCTTTCTTAAAACAGAGACAACCATGGCATGGAGAGGGAGCGAGACAGGAGAGGCAGTCTGCACTTGAGTGGGGCCAGGCAGGTGGGAGAGGGATTTAGTAAATGGGATAGAATTTAAGGTGTCAGGCCAAAGGCGTCACGTCTTGCTCCTCCTGGACACGGTCTCCAACCTGGCTCCAGCTCTTGAGTCCTACGGCTCTCCAAGGCCTCTCTCTGTTGATCCCAGTCTATGGAGGGAGCTGCAAAGTGATTTGTGTTTATTTTAGAAATAATCGGAACGTTGCCAGGAAAAGCTTGCTGAAAAGCGCTGCAGAACTAACGCTGTCTGGTAGAAACCGGTGTGAGTGGGAACAGCAGAGCTGGCTCCTCCGGCTCTCTGTTCCCCAGGCTGCTCCGCCTGGTGTTTGACCCCAACCTCACTCTCCTCCATCCCTCCTTATCCAAGTCTAGAGTCTCTTTCACACCAGCCACGTTGCCAGCATTGTCAGGGGGTTGGATGTGCTGTGAATTTCTGCTTCAGGGAGGTGGGTCAAGAAATTCATAGAATTTCGGAAAAAGGGAACATGGGAAGATTCGAAAGCCTCTGTGCAGCCTGTCTTCTGCCAACGGCACTATGGAAACTGGTCTCCGCAGACAGCCGGCTTCAGAGATGTCTAACGGTAGAGACCTCACGGGCTTGCGCAGGGACTCATTGTTTGTGTCTTGTTCTAGGTGGTCCAAGTCTTCCGTTTGTTCTATGAAAATCATTCCTGTTTTTTCGACATCCGTGGCACCTCTTTTGTCCAATATTAGTTTTGCATCTGTGAGTTTGAGCCTTTCACCCCCAGAAAGTACCATCCCAATACCAATCCGGTCTTCCATTTAGGTTCATGCTGAGCAGTCATTGGTGCCCTGTAAATATCTGGTGCTGTTAAAATTTCTGAAATGAGGGTAGACATGTTTGTTCATTCAAAAATTAATTTTGAGTGTCTAGCATGAGCCAGCCCCTATTCTGTGTACTTGGGATACATAAAGAAACAACAGTAAAAATTGTCACCTTGAAAGCTCACATTATAAGGGAGAGAGGGCAGTGTGGGAGACAGATTCTAAGCAATAAACAATAGATAAACCACAGGGCCCATTAGAAGTTACAAGTGTCATAGAAAAAATAGAGCAGGAACTGGGGTATCCGGCGGGCAGCTAAGACGGAGGAGGGAGGAGCGCAATGGAATTTCCAAGTGCAATTTTACTGAACCAATGAGAAAAATGACAAATGAGAGCCTCTATTCCTTCTTACGAACAATGGATCTTACCAATAAACAAGTGTTGGGAGACATACATATAATATTTATATCTATCATCTCACTATTTGCAGAATTAGAATCTTCAGATATTTATATTTATTTATAAAATAATATTCAGAATATTATTCCATAATTTTATAATTATATGCACGCACACATATAATCACATATATATACACACACATAGTCACGCATGGCTTAACAGGGATATGTTCTGAGAGATGCATTGGTAGGCGACGTTGTCACTGCGTGAACATCACGGAGCGCACTCACACAAACCTAGATGGGGTGGCCTGCTGCACACCTAGGCTGTATGGTAGGGCCCCTTGCTCCTGGGCTACAAACCTGTACAGCATGTTACTGCACTGAGTACTGCAGACAATTGGAACGTAGTGGTAAGTATGTCTGTATCTAAACATAGAAAAGGTACAGTAAAAATACAGTATTATAGCCTTACGGGACCACTGTCGTATATACAGTTTGTCATTGTTCGCGGCACTTGCCTACATACTACAATTTAACTGAAAAATATGTGCCCTCAAGGAGTTTTGATATCTCTTTCAAGCCAGGTAGATGTAGAGGATGTTTGTAGTTCCTCAAATTATTTTTGTTTATTCTGGGAGAACTTTCTAACCTGACCAGTTTGCATCTTTTGTCACATGAACCATGGAGGACTCTCCCTGTTTTGGGTCCTGTCCTGTTGGCCCCACTTAAAGCAAGTCCCTGCTGGCCCGCAGCCTGCAATGGCCACTGGGTGGGGCAGGGTCCGGGACGGTGGGTCTGGCATGCCGCGGGGAGACGGCCTGCTCCCCTGAAAGGAGGAGTGGCACCTGGGAGTGTGGCCATTGTCGCGCACCTTATCCCTGCTTTGAAACCCAAGTCAGAATTCTAGTCTCTGGTCTCTTTGAAAGTACCTGGTGCACAAATAAGCAAATGGGGGGTAAGGAATGTTCAGTCATTGTTTGAGGATTTTCTGGAATTTGGAGCATTGTTGTTTTAGTTGTTTAGAAAAGGCTTTGGTTGCCTGTTTATCATACAGTGCGGGCTCATGAATAACTTCCTGGGGGACTGGCCCACATTCTTGGTCCTGTTGGCGTCTCTTGCCCAGCAAGGCTCATGCAGGGCGTCTTCCCAACATCCTGTCTGAGAATGACCTTCTTTTCTCCGCTTACTAAGTGCTGAGAGTCCTCACTGAAGTGACCTCCTGCACAGGAAGGCCGGCTGTGGCGCCTGGCAAGAGAAAACAGCCTTGGTTTCTAGGAAGTTACACACACACACACACACACACACACACACACACACACATGCACTGGAAGTCTTGTTCAGAAAAGGTGACATGTTTGTGTTCCTCCACGGCCTGGTACGGAAAAGCAGCAGACATTCCAGCAATGTACAGAACAGACGCAAAGGCAGGTGCAGGGACCACAGCTGGAAACCAGCCAACACAACAGTCCGCAGCTGTAGTGGCCACGCAATGCTAGTGTGGGCCTGAGGGAAAACTGAGGGCACGCGTGCGTCTGTGTGTGCATCCGTGAGTACGCTTAGCCTTAAAAATTACTCACTGAAAAGCCTGCAAAGCTCTCGGCATTTAAGAGAAAAATAGGCATGGAATTTATCTTAGCATCCAGAAAGAATTTTGCTTTTGCCAAATATGTTCTAAAGCTGTCAGGATTTTTTTCCCCACTTTTCTAAGTGATATCAGTGAGAGGAAGGGAACCCCCAAGAAAGGGGCAAGTGTGTTCTTTAACTTCATTCTCAGTCTTAAATAAAACCAGCTTGAACATAATAAAGAAATTTAAGAGGTTCCCCTGAACCCGGAAGAATGATAATATTTTTAGAAATAATACCCTTTGTGAAGGAGACACTCATGTAAAAGGACTCTGATGACCAAAGCGTTCGGTGCCTTGTCCCTGGTGTAATGAGAACTGTGATTCCCACTTTGGGATGTTCAACGTGGCACAGCCTCCCTTTCTCTGCGATCAATGCCAGCATCGCGGCTGTGCGGCCTACACAGGGCCCTGAGCTCACAAGTGTCCCGCATCCGGTTGAACACACTGTGTTGCCATCTTGAAATCCTTAATAATTTTGTCTTTGAACTTGTGCTTTGTAAGTGTACTCCGGTGGGATGATAGAGCACATGTGTGAGCTGAGTAGTTACATGCCACAGTCGTGTCCCCTGGTCCTTGTTGTCCATCACACCCAGTGTTTGTGATGCCCCATGAGCACAGAATTCCAGTGGACCCACCATATGTGAGAGTTTAGGGAAGATTCAAACAAACACAAGGTAAGTGCGTCTGTGACCGAGGAAGGTGGGTACGGTGGAGGAGGAGGGTCGCTGACAGCCCCGAGAGGAAACACTTTCCATCTAGCCAGAACTCGCTTTGCACGAAGAAGAAAGGCAATGGCATTCTAAGAAACAAATGACCAAACCCTATGTCCTTTCTTACTCCTGTTACTTCCCTGAATTAGCCAAGCACTTATGCCACCGAAAATGAAGACATAGAGCAAAAGGGAACGAGGGCAGCCCGGAGTTCTTTGAGACTGCTGGAAGAATGTGCGTGTATCAAGAAGTGAAATGTGAGAGTTGGGTTAGTTTCGTGCAGTGTTTCCACTGTTCCCTGAAGAACAAAACATATATGCGTGCATAAGCGGCAAAATAGGAATTACGTAATTTCAGTGATTCTGTGTATGAGTTACATACTCTTATATTTGGATTTAAAACTGATATTATACCATATAAAGCGGAATGGTCAAATTCATGCTAATATTTCAAAATTTTGATTTTTCTTTACTTAGAACGACATTAAATAGCAATGAGAAAAAAATACCATGAGGAGTTGAGAGTCTACAGAAGGAAGGAAAAAGGCTTGATATCACAGTACCTCTGATGAGAATTTCTTCCCCTGCTTACCAAGTTCCATTCTGCACTGGGCCCCAGGAATGTGTAGCGGGCTGTGCTGGCGATAAAGACAGATTCCTGTGGAAACACGTAGCATGGTTGTTAGGCTCAGTCTTGGTAATATGTCCCTATAGCTCAGGTCCACTAGCGCTAGCATCACGTTTACTTAGGATTTCATTTTAGCAATTGTCTTTATTCGGATTCCCCGAGGCACACCTGAGGTGAGGACGTGAGTGGGGATGTGGTGGCCCTGAGAAGAGACAACTGGCATAGAGGGCTTTTGGAGAGTACAGAGGGTCAGGGAGGGACAAAGTAGCCAAGTCATTCTAGGGGGTGGGTGGGGTTGCAGAAAGGAGCTCAGAGAGAAATGCACACATCTGTCCAGGCATCTCCTCGCCTCTCTTCGCCCACCATTTCTGGAGGTCTGGACTTAGAATTTGTTTAGGAGGAGACACATTTGTGATGGTAATCTCAGCACTATGGGCTGAATTCATTTGTTGAAGCGTGAAATCTCAGTACCTGGGGTCTTTATAGAAGTAATTAAGTTAAAATGAGGTCACAAGGGAGGCCCTAATCCTAGATGACTGGTGGGAAGAGGAGATAAGGACACAGACACACACAGAGGGAAGACCCTGTGAGAACACAGGGAGAAGACGGCCATCTGCAAGTCGAGGAGAGAGGCCTGAAGAGAAACCAACCCTACAGACGCCTTGATCTCGGGCTTCTGGCCTCCAGAACTAAGAAAGAGTAAATTTCTGTTGTTAAGTCCCTCAGTCTGTAGTACTTTGTTGTGGCAGCCCTAGAAAATGAATATACCTGGTTAAAAAATATTCCATCAGAGCTTGTGAAACAGAAGTCCTTGCTAGAACGCACCTTGGAAGAAATGATGCAGGATCAGAGCTTTGGGAAAGAATACAATGATGAGGGCTCACAGCACTCGGGACACAACACCGGGAGCCGAATCTGTGAACCTGGCGCAATACTGGAAGAGTTCTGAAGGCCGGCTCTGTCACTTAGCAGATGTGTGGCCCCGGGGAAGTTAGTTATCTCTTGGTACCTCCGTATCCCCAACTGTAAAATGAGTTTTAAACAGAGGTTACAGGGTAGAGATGCCATCAGGGTTAAACGAGATTACACACGTGAAGCACTCAGCACGTGGTAGATGCTCAACATGTTAGCGCATCTTCTTGTCTTTCTGCTGGCAATAAAATCTCCTCCAAGGCCAGCATCATGTTTTCTTCTGCTTTAAAAGTGAACTGGAAGCGTTTGTGGAGTGTCTCCCTTTCACTTCAAGGAGCCAAATCTGCCGGGCAGTAGAGGTCTAGTTAGGGCAAAGCAGAGGCACAAAGAAAATGACAAGGCTAGGTGTGAGGCTGAGTCATTGGATGCTGACCATGCCCCAGGCGCTGTGTGATTTAGGCACTTGATGAGCATCCATCTCATTTGAATCCCCTACAAAGCTGTGAGATAGAAGTCTTTGCCTCATTTTTGAAGATGTGAAAACTGTTGGCCGGAGCGGGTCAAGTGTTTTCCCAAAGGCTGCTGCCTGGAAGGTGTGGAGCGGAATCAAACCCAGGTGTGTGGATGTCAAACTCATGGATGCAATGACTATTCGAATAAAGCCTCCTTTCAAATTATCTTCTTACTAACCTTGTAAGGCAGGCAAGGATCTATTATATATTAGGAAAATATGACCCAGGAGATACTGAATCATCCAAGTATGTACCCAGTGTTAAACGCAAAGTCAGTTTTCCTTTTGGCTGTTAATCTAGTGATGTGTAGATACCTAGGTACTACTTAGATATTCGTCTTCTCAGTGAGTGACTCTAGACGTGATATTCACGCACTGTGGGTAGATTGGATTTTAAAGGAGGTTTCGGAACGCCTTTTTTCCAGTATAGGATGGGGGACTGGTCAGTGTCAGCCCTGGTCCAAGAACAGGTAGGGGGCAGTGGTCCCTGCATGAGTTTGGGGGATGGAAGACCAGGATTTTGGCTCTGGCTCCACCACAAATTGGCTGGATGACCTTGGGCACTTCACTCCTCTTAGCCATGAGTTTCTCATCCACAAATTGGAGAAAGTGTGCCTAGTGATTTCCAAAATCTGTTAAAAATCTGATTCTATGAAATGGAGCCTCTGGTTGGCCCTAAGAGACTAAGAAGAAGCCCAGAGATGTATGGAGGTAGTGTTGCCCCCCTGTAGTCAAAGCCCCCCTGTGGACAATGCCTTATTATGGCTGGAGGGCCGGGAGCAGTGGCATGTGCAACCTTGGTGGGGGAGGGGGAGCAAGTTCTTATTAAAGTTGTGGTTACAGGAACAAGTCTACTGGGGACTTAAAGAAATACAGTTTGCACTCCAAGGATCAGTGAGTACCAATCCTACAAGAACTCCCTGGCCACAGGACAGAGAGTCCTAGAACAAAGCCTGTTTTGATCCTTTGTCTTGGTTAGGGGTGATATCGTATCTCCAGCACAAACTACGATGCTTGCATTGTTTGCATGCCAGTAATAGAAAAGGAAAACATAACCAAGCCGTTTGGTTAGTTTTGGCATGCACAACTCAGGGTGGGAAATGCCCTTGGATTCTGGCTGATCCCCTAGTATTTAATATTTTTAATAAGTGTGTTGCTTTCAAAATACCAGAGGTTCTCCTTGAAGGGTAATCACAAAGAAGTTAACATCCTGGTATTTGGAACAAACATTCCAGCTCATTGGCATCACAGCCCTTACTGTAAGATCAGCGATAACAGCAGTGACCACAACAAGAGCCAGTGTGAGATCCCTAGGGGTTTTCCAAGGGAAGCCTTTCCATTTATGGCCTTTCCATTTATGGTAAAAGACAGTAAAAAAGCAGGGATTTGATGCTGGGACCTAGAGAGTTTGTGCTTGTGGTAGCACTTCCCAGGTATTCTGGTGCTGGGATTAGTGGGGCTCAGGGTGGAACTGCCATCAGCCTTGGTGGCCCTGGGACCATGCCAGTTAATTCTCAAACTGGTTTTAGGGTTCACTGTGTGGTCTTGGGCTGACCTTGAACCTAGCTTTAGGAAGATTATGATTTGCTGTTTTGAGGTTCACATAACTGTGGGGCTTCTGTGTTCCGATCACTATATCAGAAAGCATGACAGGATACCTGGTCTCACACTGGTCTGGCCCTTTGCGACCCACAGTGTGGCCCGTGGATCAGCAGCATCAGCGTCTCTCTGGAGCTTGTTAGAAATGCACCAGCAGAGACCTAGCGATCAGAACCCGCATTTTCACGAGATCCAGGGTGATTCATCTGCACATTTCAGTTTGAGAAGCCCTGTGGCAGAGTGTCTGAAATGGAGCCACACCACCCTGCACATCTGAGGGCAGATTAGCCATTCACCGGCCCAGGATAGTTTGGTTGTTAGAAGAAAGAACTTAATTTAGGAAATTTAATGGACATGGTCAGAACTTTCCTATTTTCTGCTCTGTGGTATTGCCACTTTTTAGCCAAAAGGAAAAATGTCTTTTTCTTTAGAAAAAGAAAGTATTTGGAGGGGAGGGTGGAAAAAGCTGAAAAAATTTACGTAAAAGAAAAAAATCACCCTTAATACTGCCACTTAAAAACATATAAATAAATAAGTCTAAGTAACCCTGCCACTTTTCTAATCCCACTGATTATCCACTGTTAACCGATTTCACTGGTATCCTACCCAAGATATTCCTATGCTTATATGTTTGGTTACATTACACACACACACACACAAATTATTCTTAATGACTGTTTTTCCATATGATTTCTAAGCTAGAAAAAAATATTAGATGAAGCCCCCTGAAAGGCTTTCTATTTTAAGTCAATTGAATGATGCTCTGTTTGAAAAACATTTTGCTTAGAAAGAGGGGAGTAGCGGGCCTTTTGCAAAGTGAATTAACATGAACCAAAAGGGAGTCCAGGGTGTCGGCCAGATGGCAGCTCCCTCTGCTTTCGCTTCTGCTCCCGGCAGTTCTCTCTGACAGCTCAAGCTCAGTAGGACATGGGAGAGGAGACTCTCAAATGACCCATGTCCTTCTGGAGTTTACAAAGGTGGCTCAAACACAGTGGCAGGGGCCAGCCCAGATCACAGGGTCTCCAGCCATACTCGCGGTGAGCTCTCACAAGAGCTTCGGTCCTGCTACGTGGCGATGGTTATTTCTTACCAAATGGTTTCCAATGGCTTTAAAACATCTCTCATGTACTCTAAGCTGGAGCTTTTATTCCTTGTTGGGAGACCAGGCCATAATTCAGTTGAGGTCATTGTTTTCTAATTCCTTGTCAATATCTATTTGAAGATCCCTTTCCTTCACTTTCTTGGTCCGCTTACAATGTCACTGTTCTGAACTTTAAAATATATATATCACCTGAGTTCAACAATGTAGACCACTTACAACTTTTTTTTTTGCATATTAAACCTTCCTTTCGCATCCCCTGACGTAAGCTGTGGTCTGGAAAGGTTCGAGGCCTTGCTGGCGACCAGCACTTTCTTGCTCCAAACAAACCTCTCCTAAGGAAGCGGCACAGTCACAGACCAAGGCAACCCGTGTTTTATTGTTTGTCTTCGTAGTAGTTTCCTATTGGTGCTGTCACAAGTTACCACAGAGTCAGTGGCTTAAAACGATTTGTTATCTTACAGTTCTGGAAGGCGGAAGTCCAGAGTGTCTCATTGCACTGAAGTCAAGGTGTCAGCAGGGCTGGATCCTTCGGGATCCTCCAGGGGAGATTCCGTCCCTTGCCTCCTTCAGCCTCTAGAGGCTGCCGGCCTCCCCCAACTCACGGCTCCATCACTCCCACTGCTGCTTCCGTCAGTACCTCTCCTTCTCTGGGCCTGACCTTCCTGTCCCCCTCCCAGAAGACCCTGGTAATTACCTGGCACCCACTCAGATAATCCAGGATAATCTCTCCATCTAAAATGCCTTAATGTAATCACATCCGCAAAGTCTCTTCTGCCATGTAAGGTGCCCTAGTCATAGGTTCTGGGGATCAGGATGTGGACACCTCTAGGGGCTATTCTTCTGTCCGCCACAGCCTACTACAAGGCAAAAATGTGGCTGTTGTGACCCTTCGGCACATTTCCCCAGCTAAGGGGATTTCATTTACTGCCCACAGTTTGAGCTGCTTGGAATCATAACACGAAACAACTCCCAGACCCCTTAGAGAGGGGGCGGCAGATGAATATTTTCCCTAGAGTGTAGAGATGTGTTTTTACTAGCATGCAGCCCATACCAAGGAGTGAGAAAGTAGAAAAAAGGGACGTGGAGGCTTAAATGAATGCAATAATCAGCATGACATCCATTATTCCCTAAACTTCCACATTCTAGGCTTAGCACTACGCACTCTGTATCTGTTACTTGTTGTTTCACTTACTGTGCACAGCAGGCCAGCAAAGCAGGCCATGGTGTCTTTGTTTTAAAGATGAGGAAACTGAGTCGCGCAGGCACAATGGGCTCTTTGTATAGCTACCAGTGTAAGTAGGTGCCTGAGGACCCCCGCTTGTCAGTAGAGATAATGATGTTTCTGAATGTGGTTTTTAATGGCTAGTTACATTCTCCGAAGGAAATATTTATAGTCTTCCCGGAATCTTCTGCTGTGGGTTAGCTTAGTCTTACCCTACATCATCAGCAGAAGGAGTCCAGCCATCGTTAGAGAGGATGACGTCTCCCCTGCCTCCTGGGACGTCACTCATTACTTTCCTTCCCCACTCAATTGGCCAGTAGCCTGTTGGATCTGCTTGACTTTGATTAGAATAGAAACCATAGAGTGTCTTAGTGGTTGGCACTCAAGACCTTTTTAGAGGATACATACATATTTGATTAACACTCACTGGATACCGGTCCTGGGCTGTGGGTTGAGCTACGTAACTGGGAATGGGGCTGCTGCTAGCACTGCTACCGCAGCAGTTAGGCGATCATGTGGCTTACGGTGATGACGGCGGGGGTCAAGGTCTGGCTACTGCCTTATCCTCTGACCTGCAGGAGAAGAGCCAGATGACTGGACCCCATCCCAGTTTCCAGGCATTTCACCCCTTACTCTCCATTCTCATGGATGTCCCCTTTCAAAATACATCTGTTAATTGTCAGGCTCAGCCCTCCTGTCACAAATAGAGGAAGGACAAATAAAACCGTGATATAGGAATTTAAGCTGATTTCAGCAAATCATGACATTGCTCAGACTATACCCAACTACTCATGTGTTGGAGCCAGCCTGAGCCTGCCCTCAAGAGCCAACTGTATGCATGTCTTTCCAATTCCCTATTCAGTGGCATCAGGCTCATAGCCTGAAATTGTCCATAGCGGGGCGACTTACACCATGAAAATCTGCAAATGCTACACATTAGGGCTTTGTTTGTTTTTCTAAAGAGCCAGTTTCTCAGTGTATCACTGTCCTCAATATACACATTTTGAATGAATGAAATCATAACTATTAATAATTAAAATGATTAGATAAAGAAATATTAATATGTGTTAGCATTTGTAGTTTATTCTTAAAAGAGCAATATTTTTTTTAATTTCAGCATATTATGGGCGTACACATGTTTAGGTTACGTATGTTGCCCTTGCCCCCGCTCCAAGTCTGAGCTTCAAGCATGTCCATCCCCCGGATGGTGCACATCGCACTCTTTGTGTATGCATATACCCGTCCCCAAAAGAGCAAGATTTTAAAATCATAGATCTGTGTGCTAGAAGAAACCTTGGGGATTAACCAGAATGTTTTCCCATTTGACACACAAGAAAACTGAATTGACCCTGAATCAGAAGAGCTCTGAATCCTTCTTCTTGGATGAACCAATCCAGATCCCCTTGGAAATGTCTTTCTGTGGGTTCCCCAAAGTCTCAGCTCTTGGGATCCAAAGGTAGTAGGTATCCTAGGGACAGGGTATTTGAAGCTTCATCGTGGTAGGGATTGGAGAGGGGCAGAGTGCGGAAGAAAATCCAAGCTGCAGGAATTTGGGTGGACATGCCAGGGACAGTTTGGCTCTGCCTAGACCTGTATCGATTAGTAAGGAGAACAATTCCTGTGTTCCATAAGGCTTTTATCCACTGCAAACCACCTTTGCATGTCCAGCATGGGGATCCCAGGGTCAGAGCTGGGGTCAACTGCTGGCCATCATAGGACCCTCAGCTGCAGAAACTCCCATGGCAGGTGCATAAACACGGGTTCTCATTAAAAATCCAAGGCAGAGGAGGGTGTTTTTATTGTGCCAGTGTTGTTCAGGAGCTCATCCCTCTGTGACTTAACCAAACCAAACAGACTGATTTGTCGTAAAAATTAATATAAGCAGAAAATCTACCACAAAACTTTCTGTAGGAGAGTAGGCTTTTTGTAATTAGCATACAGAGAAGAACGTGTGAACATTTCCTCTGTCAACATTCGCCAGCTGTGTACCCCCTGCTCTGCCTTGCCGGCCTCGGCCCCACACGGAGCCTGTTGATGCATGAAGCTGGGAGGTCAGACGTCTCATATGGACAGAATCATACATGTCACGTCCCTCCTTCCAGCCCACAAGCCACTGGACTGTGTAGGGCAAAGGTTAGAATTGTAGTTCTTGGCGATGACTCTGTGTTCCTGGGAGCAATCTTCTCTCCCCTTGTCCTCCTGGCCTGCCCATGCCAACCCCCCTCCTGGCCCCACGCCAGCTTATAACAATCCTTGCAAAAATAAACGGACAGGAAAGATCATGTAATGAACAGCTTACCTATGAACTCTGGCATGTTCTAAAAGCTGAGTCCTTGTGTCTGTTAAGCTAAGGTGAAGCTGGTTGTGTGTATTTTGTATAGTAGCAACTGGAAATGGGCTTTCTGGTTCCAGAAGACCCTAGAGCAATGGCTATAGATAAGGGTAGCAGAGATTTCCAGCAATTTTTACAAGCTCTAATTCTCCCTCCTTCCATAATACTAATATAAACTTCTCAGTGATGGCTTCCAGGTATAAAATGACTAAGACGAATCTT
>RJWJ010000872.1:0-21420 GCA_004363605.1 Indri indri
TCCAGGTTTTGCATTCCAATCTCCCGTTCGCCTTATTCTTTTTCCAGATTTGTGTGTCCCCCGCTGAATCTCCACCAATTCACCTCGCTGTTTTTGCAGGAGAGAGATCCGGTCGTGTGTAGCAGACTGAGATCTACATCTCTTTCTCTGGAGGTAGGGAACCAGGAGGCTGCCTTAACTCCGCCATTTTTCTCCCCCCTCCAAATCGATCATTTCTTAATATCCATGGCATTATTTCTGGGATTTTTATTTTGTTCATTTCAAATATCTGTTTATTTTTGTACTATTTTTTAATTATTATAAATTTATAGTATGTTTTAAAGTCTATTTTTACTATTTTCTTCTTTATAGATGCAGTGTTCTCAAATTTGCATAAGAATACTAAATTAAGTTTAATAATGTCTTTTTTTTGCTGCAAATATGCTTTATAAAAGTGTTTTTGTTTTTATTCCTTTAGATTGGTTGTTTTCTTTCAAACTACGGAATCCTCTCATGTGGCTGCCTTTTCCCCCCAACTGCCTGTTGGTCATCTTGTTATTAATGATTATGTTTGGTGTAAGGGAAGTATATATTGGTCCAATATTGGAATTTATATATAATTTCTCATAAGGCAGAAAGAAAATTAGAATTACTTTAATTTTATTTAGCTAGATCAGAGGTCTAACTGGTAAGATATCAGTTATAGATATAGAGCAAGAGTAGGCAACAGGCTCTTGGCAATAATCTCACCCCTATGATGATGGGCATCTTTTAAGAGTGTTTATTTTTATTTTATTTTTTGATGTAACCCAACTAGGTGGATGCTCCCAGACTAGTGTGAGGCAAGTGAGTAGCCTGGAAGGCTTGCAGGAACCTGAGAATGGGTGCCTTCTTAAATTTTGTGCCCTAGAGCTTCTCTTGCCTTACTTTGAGCTCTTCTAAGGTTAGGCCAGCAATGAGCATCAAGGCCCACCATTCTGTGTGTGGGAACAGGTGCCTTTCCTTGGAGCTGCTGACAAATTCATAGTGACAGTTATTTCATAGTCCACTCTCATCTGCAGTCTCTGTCACTGTAGGTTTTGGGAATTGTTAGTGGGAGTTCTGTTTGGGTTGTCAGTACCATCCACTTACTTCAAAGTTAGGAATTTCCTTCATCTAAAATAATTTAGAACTTGTCTTTTCCTCATTCTGGTCTCTTTGTGGTATGTTTTACAAAAATTCCTTGAAATTTCTGACATGTGGAAGTATTCCCCTCTGTCCTTCAGGATTGAAAAAGGGAGAAAGTTTATGTTTAGTCATTTCAATTTGAAAGATGAGTTAAATATATTTGATCATTTTAAGATCTTGAAGGCTATGGTTAATACTTTGGTATTTTCTTTCAATCTTTTTTCAGTATATATTTTATACATAGTTGAAATCAAAATCCTATTCAATTTAATTTTCAGCTTTTTTTCACCTAGCATTATATCAGAAAATTTCCCCAAGTTTTGGTTAACACATTTTTAATAGCTGCATAATACTTCATTAAAAGGATATTCTATTTCAAGTTTTGCTTGCCATTTGACTTCTGATTGTTTCTGTGTAAGAGATCACATAAGCTTATTAACAATTCAGTTTGCTATAAATATGTATCTACCCCATGTAACACGGTGTATTTCTTAACCCAGGTGGTGGTGGAGGGGAGGTGTGTAGGTGGGAGTTTGGATTATAAATTATAATGTAAGGTATAAAATATGTTTTTGGAACATTGAGGAGGGAATAAGTTGGCCTTGGTATTTTGCGATATGGCTTCACTGATGAATGGCATTTGAAATGGCCTTGAAGGCTTAGTAGAATTTTCAGAGTAAGGGAGAAAGAGCATTAAAGGTAGAAAAAAAACCAGCATGAATAAAGGCATGGTATAGAGAAAATATGGAATCCAGCACTGACATGTTTATCTGTGCTTACGACAATCCACTGTATCCTAACAAATGCTTTAACCATATCCCTATACAGGCCTTTATAGCTGCTGCTAAGAGTATCTAGTAAATTATATTTTATATCCACGTATTTTCTCTTCTCTCCTTTCTTTGATGGCAGCTGTGAAAAATAAAATGAGGCAATGAGTTCAATATGTGTCTTTTGTTCTACTTTTGTACCCCGGGTTTAATTAGTTTTATGAGATAATGTTTGGGGAAAGGGGAATAGCCATAGAAAGATAGGAACCAAACAGAAAATATCTGCAAGGTCTTGTACGGAGATGAATGGATACTTTTTCAAAAAATAATTGTGGTATTCAGAGCTAGTGTGAAAACTAAAATATAAAATGGAAGAAAATGACTTTTTGACTTTTCACCCTTGCTTGTATATATTTCTGTTAACATCAAGAAGATTCAAGAACTACTGAGAGTGTAGAATTTTGAGAATAAACAATTTATATCATATATAATGTAAACTATAAGTGGGAATTTTATATGTGTTTTAATGTTACCAGGATCTATTTTAGGGGTGAAAATCACTAACTCTGGAAACAAGAAAGCCTTTTATCAAATTAGTAAAAGGGCAGTGAGATTTGTTAAGGCCAGAGATGTAATGATTAGATAATATGTCAAGTCTGTAGAGAGCACTAATTGTAGCAAGTGATTAAAGTCTCTGTTGAAATCACTTAAAGCTCTGAAGATTTGTTAAAGTAAATCAGAACAATGCCCCATGTCACAAGCACTATCAGCACCTGATGAATGAACATCATGTGCTACTGCTTTCTGCCTATTTTCACAATTGTCCTCAGGACAGTGTGGCTGTAGCTATCATACTGAGGAAGATTAAGAGCTTTGCACCTCTAATAGCAAACCTACAATTACCCAATGGGGGAAGACATAGCAGATTAAGTGTAACAAAAGGGAGATCTGCATCAACTTAATTTATTGAAGCCACCAACCTATTGAAGCTACTTAGTAAAATCATTCCGAACTTTCCCCAAGATAAAACTTTATGGCAGTCATCTTTTAATTTGAAAATTAGTAAATTAGCATTTCTAGCATAACTGTGGCTGTGATTCAAATGTGAGTAGTTAGATGTCTTTTTCCCTCTCCCTTTTCTTAAAGTTTAGGAAGAAAGATGCTTTCTTGGATTAGATATAAGTGTGTTGGCTCTTAGATGAATTCAGCCACTTCCCGGAGGGCAGAATGACTAAGAATATTTTCTCCACACTCAGGACAATATAAGGCTATTGAAAATTGCACTCTGAAATTAAGGTGCTGGTAATAAAAATGGGAGGTATCCTCTGATTTTGAGCTTTGTAGTTGAGAAGATAGTGTGGCAGGATTCAGGATCAGAAGTCTAGAATATCAGTCAATTTGAGCAATATGGGGATATGGGGAGGAATGGATATTTTTAAAGAAAATTTTGGATAAAATTTAAATATATAGTAATTTTATTTTAAGAACTCATTTAGGTTTAAAGACTTTTTTGAATTTGGTAACACAACTATATTCTATTTTAGAACATGCATATAAAATTATCATTTTTACTATGTACAGAGATGTTAAATCCTATAGGAATTTTTTTTTCTAATTTGGGGAAATATTTTATAAACTTATCTTAAAAATATGTAAAACCCAAATGTTTTTGATGGTTTTTACCTAATAGAGCTTTCTTAAGTCAATGATACCATTCTTAGTAAAATGGACCCCTAGAATTTTAAAAAAATGAAATAAAAATTTTCGGTATGGAGATAGAGTGGGGATTGGATTTCTTGCTCCCAGTTTTGTTTCTAAAAGTTTGTTTCCCCCTTGGGATTCTCTCACTTTGGTATTGCCACCATGCTGGCTAAATGGTCCGTCCCCAAGGCCACATCAAGAATTTAAAGGCCCTAAACACTTAAAATATTGTTGCAGGGATGATTGTACATGGAGAGTTTTATGTCATTATTTAAAAATATTAAAGAGTGAGAGAGAAAATTTAACTATCTTTATTCTTTGAACTATGACTACGTTGCTACAATATATACATATATATTTATGTATGTAAAGTATAAAATTAATTTAAAAATATTTTAATGCCCTTGCTTACATGTGCTTAATCCAGCAATGGCTGCCTCTTTAGAATTTAGGTATAGGATGTTTTTATACATAAATCCTTCTGCCTAAAACTTTCTCAGAGACATTATAGTCAACATCATACTGATAGCTTTCAGGCTGAAGATTTTGTCATTTTGTTTTATAAATGTAAAATAACGTATCTCTCTCTCTATATATCTGTATGGATATTTCTCAGTTCAGTTTCATTTTATGTGTCCATTAGGATCCACAGTGTTTTAAAATTATGTAACTAGTTTAAGAGCGATCCAATAGCAACATACATATGGAACAAGGTTGGAGGGAGAGGAAAAATATCTTCATTTTGTTACCTCTCTACTTTGGAAACATGAGGATTTTACTTGAAGTGTCCACCTTGTTTTCTTGCCCTAACTTAGTACCAGCAAGTGAAATTCGTTACCTGTGTGAATAGACTACACTTGTCTCAAATATCATAATTCCGAAAAAGATCTTGTTCTCATAGCATTTCCCTCAGGGACTCAGAGCTGATTCATTTTAAAGATATTTTGGTGTGTCTGCTGGATGCAAATCATTCCATAAATATTTATACAAGATTTGTGTTTAGAATGCAAATGAATAATACCATTCCTGACCTCAAGGAGTTTATTTCTGATAGGGGAGATGAGAAAATTACAATTAGCTATAATAAAAGGTGGGCTGAAGCAAGTTCTGCATTGATGTCCATTTAATATTTAAGGAGCAGGGCAGAGTAGAATTTAGTGTCGTCAGCGTATTTTAATTTTAGCTCAGACCAACAAAGACATTTTTTTTTTTATTCTTGTACTCCATGGTCATGAAGGTAAATTTATTTCCAGAAAGAATACTGTCACTTTGCCATTAAGAGGCAAAACAATTAGATGAAGAGTCTGAGTGCTTCTGTGTACTTCGCCATATAGGAAGTTATCTTGCTCTTCCCACTAAAATAATGTAAGCAAACAAACAAAGGAAAACACCTGCTTATTTCACCTCTAATTGTGTTTTCTTTCATCCTGGCCCCCAAGGGCCAGATTTAGGCAACAGCTGTACACCATGTGTATCCAGAATCCATAGAAATGTGTGCCATGGATCTGCAGAGCACACTGTAATGCGTATTATTTTTCATAGAATAGTCATGATTGAGTTAGTGTATTTTTCCATTTTAGTGTTTACTGTGAGAGTATGCATGATGAGGAATAATACACACACATAATTAAAATTATTCTTCAAAGCGTAATGGGCATACTGTCACACCCCATCCCTTAATATTTGGCAGCTACAAGGGTATGTGAAGAGTTATGCTCTCCATGGCCTACTTTTTCAGTAGAGGGCAAGAGGTCTAGCTGTTTTCACAGTGATTAATCTGCAGACTTGAACAAGGAATCGTATGCTATGGAGTCCTTTGTGATTGTATCGGGAAATATGGAGACTTCATCTTTGAGATCAGGACATTGCTGAGGAAGTTAGAGCTATGTTGGGAGGGGGTGATCATGATTTGAATAGTCTCTTTTTTTTTTTTTTCCTGGAGTATTTTAGATTGTGTGTGCTAGAGCTGGTATTTAGGTTTTCCTCATAAAGGATTTCAAAATGTCACCAGCTTTGCCACTGTGAATTCACTTGTTTCATACAGAGATACAGAGGCAACTAGTCAATTTAATGTACATTAAAAGAGAAACATAACCTTTCAGAAGATTGTGTGGTGATTTTATTCTCATTTGTAATTCTCCCTGTTGCTGGAGACTCCCAGTAGTATTCAGTGCTTGAGTAGAGTGCTGGACCACAACGCTTTTACTAAGTTATAAATATGAGTGTACTTTTTAAATTTTAAATATGCTTTATTTTTAACATAACCCATTTTTTTTAAACAATGCCTCCACATTAAATAAACAAAGGTCTAAATAAATGGGAGCTCAAGATAACGTCAGCCCAGTGTGTTGAAGTGCTGGTTTTGTGTGGATATAAAGAAGCAGCAGCCAGTTATAATGACAAGTGATAAATTAAAAGTAAGTTGCTAAATTGACTACCATTTTCCACCTTTAAAATCACCTTTCAATAAATTCATATATGGGATCATATCTCCTGGTAGTTTAGAAGACCCACCATGCCACACGAATTCATGTTTTCACCAAGAAAGAACAGACAACTCTTGGAATTAGTAAAAATATGCTAGATTTGTTTTGTAGTAGAATCATAAAAGGGATTTTTTTTCTCTTCAGTTTCTGTTATTCATTCCTGCCTTTGATCGATGTTATGTAGTCTTTGAAGTACTTTTTGTAAAATTTGTTTTTAAGCTTGCTTCTTTAAATGATAGTTTGTGACTGTATCAACACTGGTGATTCCTGCAACATCTGCTTCTTTTCCATCTGGACTTTTAGCAGAGGCAGCCCGACCAGTGAGCGAGGCACCGGTGTTGCCCTCTGTCCTGCTGATCACCTTCCCAGCCTATGAGTGATCTCCTGGATCTTGTGATGAATGTTGGAGAAACTCTCCACACGTGATCATGAGGTTGGTGAAGGGAGACGATGGGGCCCAGACTCTGTAGATATTGTCCTTTTCATAAATTATGAAAAAATAAAAGAGGTAATAGATGTGAAGCCTACTGGCTCTGTTAATCAGATATTTCTAAGCGTCAAAATAAAGTAAATGGATTTGAATTTTGATGAGACTATGGCCTGCTCAATTAAATGTGATAATGAAGATTTACAACAGGAGTAGAAGTATTTTGGTAGAGGTTTCTAGTTGACTTACACATGAATCGTTGGTACAACCCCTTGCATTTCTTCCCTGCCCATAAAATTCCCTAAGAAATGCATCTTTCAGGAAATGCTCGTGGCAGCTGGAATATCCTCTGCATTGCTATAGTGCCTGCCTATATTTGTGATTTGGGAGATTTCATATCCTTGATGAGATAGAATTAGTAACAATGTGGTTTTAGGGAATTCTGTGCCAGTGGTATGTTATTACCTGTCTCCATTTGCAAAGTTGGGCCCTAACAAATTATCATTGATTTAGACTACATTTACTATTGTTATTTCCATGTTATCATGTCAATGCCCTCAAATACCAATATTATTGTTAAGAAATAGAGATTTTCAGACCTTATCAGTTTTGTCTTTTGCTTCAACCCTTTTCTATTTGCTGACATGTCTCTAGTCTCAGAAGGTTAAGGGCAACTCTGCACAGCATCTCTTTGTATTTTTTGCTGAAGGAATGTCTTTCGATAAACAGATTTATCTAGAATTTTTCCTGTGTTAAATTTAGTGATCAGCCTGTTTAGTAGGATATTCTTTTATAGTTGTGGGGAAACGAACATGCTGAGTTCATTCCTCAGATTCTTTTGACAAACAAATAGTTATAAAAAGCAAACCATATTGAACATTTCAACATTTCTTTTTTGATTCAAGGAGTTTTATGACTAATATAAAAATTAAGGTTCAGTCTCTACCATTCCAACATTTGATTTCCCTTATTCCTGTTTATTTTGTCTTATTGAGTGGGTGGGTTGGATTGGAGGAAAAGAAAAATGTACCCATGTAAGTAGAGATTCTGCATAAAGAATATTGCCAGCACCGACTCTATCCAGCTTTGAGGTTTTAGCATTCACAGCTTATTACAGTGGTACATTTAATTAATATGGGGCAGTTCTTTCTGCAAGAAAAGAAAGCATTTTGTAAGGTCTGTGCTGTTTGTCAGACTCTTCATAGCAAAAGTTTATGGTGTGGCTAGAGAAGAAAAAACTTCTACCACCCTTATCCTTGCTTAATTGTGCATGTATTTTGGCAGTTTTCCTGAAAGTGGCTAGCTTATGTTAAGGAAGTTTAGAATGAAAGAAAAAACCCCTCAGATTTATTGTTTAAATAATTGGAAAAGAGATTTATTCATTTTTCCTATGGCTTAATTAATAACAGTAAAAAAAATACTCATGTTCCTGTTATCCTACTTGAGAAACAAAGCATTACAGATGCCTTGGAGAACCTTTGTGTGCTCCCTAAACACATCATTCTTTCTCCCTACCAAGGTAACGAAGTTCCCGATTTTACTGATTATCATTCTAATGCTTTTCTGTATAGTTTTAACACATTTGTGTCTGATGCTAAAAATATGGTATTTAATTTTGCATTTTTCAGTTTTTATATAAATGATGTGTATTTTTCATGGCATACTGTATTGCAGCAGTTTAGCCATTTTAATGAATGTAGCTGTACTTAATTCATTTCCTAACATTGATCATTTGTGTCTTTTCTGTTTTTCTTTATCATTCTGCCTAAAGGGTTATCAATTTCATTGATCTTTTCAAACAATCAGCTTTCAGTTTCTCTCATTTTCTCCATTGTTGTTTGGTTTTCAACTTTATTGATTTCTGATCTTATCTTTATTTCCTTTCTTTTGCTTGCTTTGGTTTTCTTTTGCTTTTCTTTTTCTTATTTTTAATGTAAAGATTCAGATAATTGACTTGAAACATCTTTTTTCATGTGACCATGCAATGTTGTGTATTTCCTTCTAAGCCCTGCTTTTTCTGTGCCCCACACATTTTGTTACATTGTATTTTATTATATTTAAACACTTACACTTTTGCTTGTGATTTCCTACTTCATCCCTGAATTATGTAGAAATATATTTTTAGTTTTTGCATATTTGGAATTTTTTCAGATATATTTCTATATTAATTTATAGCTTAATTCCTTTGTAATCATAGAATATACCTTGATGATTTCAGTCCTTTAAATTTATTGAAATTTGTTGTATAGCCCAGAATACGGTCTATCTCGGTCAGCATTCTGTGTGCACTTGAAGAGAATATGTATTCTGTTATTGTTGAGTGGAATATTCTATAAACATCAGCTAAGTTAAGTTGGTTATAGACTTTCTCAGGTCTCCTATATCCTTGCTGATGTTTCATTTCCTATCTTTATTAATTATTAGAGAGAACTAGCGAAGTTTCCAACTATAGTTGTGGATTTCTCTATCCTTTTAGTTCTGTCATTTTTTTTTGCTTTATATATTTTGAAGCTGTGAACTAAAATAAGATCTTAAGCCCCCCAGCTGACTGAATGGATGCCTGCTTGGCCAAGGGGATCCCCCCACACGAAAAGGACCTAAAGCTGAGTTGCCGGCCATGAGGAGAAGAGAGGTCAAATATACCTAGTTATGCCCTGTCCCTCTTGAAGTTATTCTTTGTAACAACAAAACACAAAATTATTAACAAGAGTAAGGCCATGTAAAACAAAGGTTAAACCACACCTGCAGATCATCAGTTTACTTAAGAGATCACTTGAGTCTTGGTGTATGTCCAGTGGCTTGTCTCTAATCAATGGACTTCCTTATCTTAACTTAAAACATTTCAAGCCTCTAGACAAAGCTTCATTTCTTTAACCAATTACAAATCAAGGAATCTTTAAACTCACCTATAACCTGTAATCCTCTCTGCTTTGAGATGTCCTGCCTTTTTGGGCCAAACCAATATAGGCCTGTCTCCCTGAAATGTATAAAACCAAACTGTAACCCAACTACTTGCTCAAGATTTCTTGGGCATGGTTGTCCAGGCTGTGGTTGCACATATTCAGCTCAGAATAAACCTCTTTAAACTATTTTACAGAGTTTGGATTCTCTTCCATTGACAAAGCTCTGTTCTTAGGGTACAAAGACATTAAAGATTGTTATATGCTTTTGATGTGTCATCTCCTTTAATGTAATGTAATATCTCCCTTAAACCTAGTAATGTTGCTTGGCATGAGCTTTATTTTGTCTTCTAAAAGTGATGCCTGCTTTCTTTTAATTAACATTTCCTGGGTTTTCCCCCCCGTCCTTTTACTTTTAAATGCTCTGTGTTTTCATAATTAAGATTGATTTCTGGTAGACAATATACAGATTGGTCTTGTCTTTTTGTCTAATCTTACAATCTCTGTCTTTTAATTGGATTGTTTAAACCATCTATACTTAATTTTTTTTTAATATGGTAAGACTTAAAATTTGCCATCTTGCTAGTTATTTTTTATTTATGCCATCTCTTCTTTGTTTCTTTTTTCCTCTTTTCCTACTTTCTTTTGGATTAATTCAGTAGTCATTATAAATCTAATTTATCTCCACTATTGGCTTATTTATTATGTCTCTGTGTTTACTTTTTTTAGTGATTGTTTTAGAATTTGCAATATATATTTTTCACATTGCATTAAATAGTTTTTTCATATTCTTATTTTACTTAATATTTTTATATAAAATGTATTTAAAGGAATTTCTTGGATTTTATCAAATATCTTTTTGCTATATAGTGATATGATTATATTGTGTGCTTCCTTTTTCTGGAGAAAATAAATTAATTTGATAGATTTTGTAAAGCTAAACTCCATAATACTGTATGTATCCTTTGGTAACTTGCTTCTTGCGTTCAACATTTTGTTTTTGATATTTAACCAAATTGATACTTGAAGTTTTATTTATTTCAGCTATTTCATAGTATTCATCATATGAATAAACTATAGATTATGTATCTGTTTCTCTGCTTCTGAATGATTAGTTCTCGCTTTTTATGCTAATACAATCAGTACTACAGTGAATATTTTTGTATATGTCTCTTTGTACTTATTATTTCTTTGTTGAATAGAAGTGCAAAGACTGGGCAGCTTCATTCTATAAATGTAAACTAGATCAAGTGGGTTGGTTGAGTGTGTTGTTTAAGTCTTCTGTATCCTACTGATAATCTGTCTACAATCTATAATCCCAAACATTTATGTCCTTAATAAGAGAGCTTCATAATAAATGAAGCAAACAAACAAACGAACAAACACAAAACCTGATAACTTACAAAGGGGAAATAAATAAATTCACAATTATAATAGGTGATTTCAGGACCCCAATATCAATAATTGATATAACACATAGACAGAAAATTTGTAAGGATGTAGAAGACTTGAAGAATACAACCAACCAACTTGATCTGGTTGACATTTATAGAAAACTCCATTCAGCAGCAGCAGAATATATATTTGTCTCAAGCGTACATGAGATATTCAGCCAAACAGAGTATATTCTGGGCCATAGAACAAACCTCCTCATCTCTACAAGAATTAAAATCATATCAAGTTTGTTTCCTTACTATAATTGAATTCAAACTAGCAATCAGTAATAGAAAGTCATCTGGAAAAATCTCCAATACTTAAAAAAATAAACTATACACTACCAAGCTATCCATGATTCAAAAAGGAAGTTGCATGAAATATTAAAAGAAATCTTTTTCTTTTTAAAAAATATGTTTGCTTAAATTAAAACAAAAGTACAACATATCAAAGTTTATGGGGTGCAGCTAAAACAGTTCTTAGAGGGAAATCTATAGCATTAACTATTGTTATTGCAAAGAATATAGGTCTCAAATCAATACTTTAAGCTTCTACCATAGGAAAACACATCAAGAAAGAAACAGAGAAGATGCTTTTATTTAGATAAGAAATAAAATAATGAATACCAGTATAGATCTTTCAGATATTGAAAGGACAATAAGGGAATATGATGAAAAACTTTATGCTTATAAATTTGACAGCTTGGACAAAATCGACAATTTCCTTGAAAAATACAGACTATAAATACAAGAATACCTTCAAGAAGAAATAGAACCCGAATAGATTATCCATTTATTAAATTTGAGCTCAGGATTGAAAACATTCTAATGGTGTGAAAACTCTATGCCCAGACAATTTCATTGGCCAATTCTACTACTTAAGATAGAAATAATACCAGTTCTGCACAAACTCCTCCACAGAAAGCACAACAGGAGATAACACTTCTTAAATTATTTTTCAGAGGCCTGCATTATCCAAATACTAAAACCAGACTAAAGCATTACAAGATAATTAAGCTATAGACTAATACCCTCATGCACATGTTCTGACATTATCATCAAAATGTGTACTGTCATTTTAGCAAGTGTCTACTGTCATTCTCACAAACTATTTACTGTCATCCTAGTAAGGATTTGGGAATGCAAATTTAAACAAGATAATTTTTAGCATCCCACATGTTAAATTTGTTTTGCTCTATTTAAAGCCTGTCTCAGATTTTGACATTTGGACTTTCAATTAAAGTCAGACCTTTTGTTGAGTTTGAGTTGATTAACCTTTTGCAGTAGATAACTTTCCTTTAAATAGTGCCAAGAGATCCTATGAGGAAAGAATCCAATGAATACTTATTTATAGTCATAATATTATAATTCATAAGTCTTCAGTTTTTATATTTTAAATCAAAGTATTAAATATGAAGGAAAATCAAGCTTGCTTTAAAGATTTTTTTGTTTCTTTAACAAAACAGTGAGGGTTAAAGTTACCTGGCATTGCATATAGGGAATTTGGAATTCTGAGATATATATCTGAGACAATGTAGAGAGTCAACTCCTTATGTTGGGGCTTAGGTATAATTCAATGTTTGACCTTACCCTTGTTTTATAATAATGTGTTATGCCAGGTCTTGCAAATACATTCTGGTTTTAGATCTGACACTAAAATCTGGAGTATAAATGACTTCAGTTTTGTCCATAGTTGTAATTATCTTGGTCATTACTGCAACAAGTAAAATGCCTTTGTGACCAACCATTTTGGTTTGTGCAGGACTAAAGGAGCTCTCGGGATGTGAGACTTTCAGTGCTAAATCTGGGAAAGACCTGGGTAAACTGAGATGATTTGGTCACACATATCATTCTAAGTTTTGTTGTTGTTTTTATTTTAATGTCCTTTGTAATAATTAACACAGTCTTTTCTACTTGGTAGGTAAAAACCAAATCATATTTGAATCATTGAACCTATAGCTCTACCCTCAAGATTTTTCCAATGCAGTAGAAATCACTTTCATATTGCTGGTGGCCTGCCTTTCAATTGCTAAACAAATCTTCAGAAACCACTTGTACATGCTTTGTGGGCACAACTGTGATCATTTAGTTGCCCTGATAGGAATATACTGTATGCCACAGTTTCTGGGGTAGGAAAAAACACAAAGCGTATTCATTCTTGAAATATTGTTTGCCTTTATTTTTCTTTTCTGGCAGGAAAATGATGTAACAGAACTTTTATCAATTGAAAAATAAATACAGCCATCTCTACTCATTGAAGATATCAATAACAGCTTCAGTTCACCATGTGCTGGAAGACTGGATGATACATAGTGACTGTCCATTAAATTAACTATGAAAAATAGCTCTGGCCCAGAATCTTACTAAAGATGTGGAAGGCGTTTCTTTTCCTTTGCCTTCTACAGAATCAGTCCTTTTGGTAGATTTCCTAGTGTTTTTGTTTCTTTTAGTCCTTCAGTCTAGTGATGGACAGAGCAACAGGTCAGAGCTGAGGAGGGAGAGAAGGAATGAGGAAGCATGAGTAAACACAGGAGACTTGAGATCAACAGGAAAATAAGTGATTCAACCCAAGGATTGAACTCAGACCTAATGAATGCAGGTGTTGACTTCTACTCTACTTACATTTCTAGGCAGTCCCAAACTTCCTGAGTATTATGGGATGGGCAAGATAAACAATCTTAACAGCTCAAGAGCTGGCCTACTCCTACAGGCATCACCGGAGTAGCTTCCACCTTTCCCTATGTCATGGCTCCTTTCCTACGGTGATATTAGTAAGTTTTATAACAAGTCAGACAACATAGATATAAAACAGTACTGCTTATTAGCTTCATCAACCTGGCCAAATTAAACAAGAGAATTTAGGGGGCCATTAGTACCTGAAATCCTCTCAAGGGCTCAAGCCCAAGTTAACCATTTTATGTATAACTCAAAATTTTCTGCTTTATGGTCTTCTGGTTTTTTTTTTTTGTTGTTGTTGTTGTTGTTGTTGTTGTATACCTCCTTCCAATCATACCCAAACATTCTGCTAAATTGGAGTTAACTGGACCAAATGTAACCCTGCCCCAACCAATGTTTATTTCATATTCATATAGTTTTTATCATTATAATGCCATTTTAAAAGTTTTGTTTTATTTTTAATTGGCACATAATAATGATACATTTTTATCAGGCACAGTGTGATTTTTTGATACATGTATGCATTGTGTGATGATCAAATCAGGTATTTAGCTTATCCATCACCTCATACATTTATCATTTCTTTGGGGTGAGAACACTCAAAAATCCTCTCTTCTAGTTATTCTGAAATACTCAATACAAAATTGTTAACTGTAGTCATTCTGTAATGCCATTTTTTCTTACAAGGCAAAGGGCTCTATTGCTAGGATAACTGGAAGTAGAATATGCACATTTCTCCTTTGAGAGATTGTTCTTTGATAGGTACCTACCATGGTCCTGGCTTCCTTTCCTCATGTGGTCTGAAGAGGGCAAAGCACATCCTCTTGATTGGTGGTGTCCACTGCTTTTTGGGCACTTTATAGATAACAGTAATATGATAAAGCATGATTTCTACCCTCAATAAACTTGAACATCTCTATGCATGGCTTCAAGGGTAACATTCACAGAAGAATTAGATCAAATTAAGAGGCAAACAGTATAATCTTATTTTTAAGTGTCATTAAACTTAATAGAAGCTCAGTTAAAAGCTTAGGGCAAATATGGGTTTGAGCTGATGAATAGATTTAGATGGTGTTGAGGTGAGAAAAAGAAATGCTTAGCAAATAAATAATTCTGGAAGAAAATGTGAATATGACCTCTGTGTTGTTGGTAGGAAGATTTGCTGAATGATCTTCACCAATGATGGCAGATGGAAAGGAGTGGGGATAAGAATGGTTGTTGTGAATGGCGGGGCAGGGCTGGGGATAAGCTCTACTTACGAGAGGCTCCGAGTGTCAAGGGCAGGATTTTGTACTCCATATGATAGAGAACAGGGAGTAATTATAGAATTTTTTAGTAAGAAAGCATCAAGTGGAAAACCATCTTTTGTTCTTATTGGTGAGTATTTTGCAAATAATTTCATAAAATTTAAGGTTTGTTTTGTTTTATTATAAAAATAAAAACTTTTAATCGTGAAATTCAAGCAGTAGAACCACGTAAGTCTTCTTTTCTGCTTCTCAACCCACATATCTGGGGTTATGTGCAGTTAATTTGTGTATCTTTCCCCAATTTTTCTATACCTGTACAAGCATATACAGATTTATAACATATAGGCATATAGAGTTTAAACAAAAATTTAGATCATAATATGTTTGAGAGGATTTTAAAGCAATTTTATTCCTCCATCTTTTGCTGGAAGCTTTATGACTGGGATCAGTAGTGTAAGGGAAGTTAGATTGTGGTAATTAGGAAAGATAGGTTTTTGTGAATACCATCTCTTTAAGATGTTTGAATAGGTAATAAAGACACACCACAAGGAAACATTTCACTGGGCCGTACTATTAAAAAGGCGTATTTATTATGGAGGAAAGGAAAAGTTGTCAGGATTAGATGGTAGAAATAAAATGAATTAAGTAAATTAGGGAAAATATTCAAGTTAATGAGACCTCATGGAAAAAGACAAATTAAGGAGAATGTTAACATTTTCCTTATCTCAAGAGTACATAGTAAAACAAGGATACTAGTGTGGTTTGAACAAATTGAGTAAGAGGATGTCACCAAAACTAAATCATGCAATAAAGGATGAGATTATGAGGGGAAGAATTTGCATTAAGTGAAAAGGGGTTAAACTGGGCTGGCTTGCTTGGAAATTCTGTGGCTACAGCAGATTTTTTATATTTCCTGGTATCTGTGTTTGTAGGTGGTATAAAAACTGTCAGAGTCTGAGATTTTACCCTATTTGCAAGCTAATAAATTAGCCTGTTACTGTTTCATGGATACTAGCAGAAGACATGAGATTCCTGGGTCAGAGACATATAACTTTCTCTCCCATGGCACACCAATCGGCATGAGCATAGCATGTTTGTGATGTTTCTCCTTGTCTCCACACCATTCAGAGGCAACAGGGAGGATCCAAGATGGATGCTACTCATGCAGTGGGCTTCTATTTCAGCTAGTGATGGCCACAATTTGTGAGATCCAGTTCAAAATGAAGTGCGGTATCCTTTATTAAAAAACTAGGAAAAAAGTGCCATTAAAGACATTAGAATGTAATATTTTTTCTTTCTTCTTTATCTCTTTCTTAACTTACTAGGTTATGTTTTTTATTTGCAGATGTAATTCTAATTAGACAAAAATTAAAATTTTTAATTGTTAGCATGAATTTTGCTATTCATCTTTATATTGTGCAATGCTAGTTTTAAATGCCAGTATAAGAGCATTTAGTGGGTATGGGGAATCACTGAAATTACATAATTGATATTTTATAGCTTGCATATGTGTATGTATTTCATTCATACCAGAAGAGTAGAAATACCACACAAAACTAATTCAACTGTTTTATTTTATCTCTTGATATGCATTCTATTAAATTTCCTACCTTTGCATTATTGATGAGTAAGGAAGGACTGAAATGAAAAGGAACTGTGGGTGGCCCTATCTTTCCCTTTCCTTCTATGCCATCAGTTTGAATGTTAAGTGGCAAGCTAACCCAAGGCAGCAACGTGAATAAGAAAGGATATGATTAGGTTACTCAGTTGCTTGTATTTCTTAGAATGCCATTGCTTTTTTTCTATATTCTAATCAAGTTCTGGAGCAATGGAAAAGGTGGCATCTCGGGGCTGTCAGAGCCCTCATTATTCAATCATAGATGTGACAGGCTTACCTTGTACTTGCTTTGAGTCTCACTGAACTCCCAGAATTCTGGGCTGGTGGGCACTGCAAATGCTGTATGTGAATGGTGCATCAAGGAATGGCGAACATGTATGTTGTATGTATCTCCTCTACTCGTGTGTTTGCTCCGTTGTCTCTTTCTACTTCACGTACAAAATATAAGTTCGAAGATAAAATTATTAAGAATGTTAAGATGGTGAAAGAAGAGTATTAAGCCAAGTGCTGGACCCTCCTAAATGTGGGATCCTGTGAGAACTCACAGAATGCATGCCCTTGAGACCAGCCCTGATTACAGTTGAGAAACACTGAGCTCATAGAATCTACTGCATTTAAAACAAACAGTAAGCAAGGTTTCTCTTTGTTCTAGAAGGAAAAATTACCTTTTCCTTAAAGATTGCTTGCTGCAAATGAAACCCTGAGAAATGGCCTAGATAGAGAGTTGTCAGGATATTGTATTCTTGGCACCACCAGTAAGAATGTGCAGGGACCCCATGTCCCACTGAAGATTGCCTTTCTCAACAAAAATCATGAAGGCAAAGATTTTTCTCTGTTTCAACAGGATGAAATTGAAATTTTTTTTTTTTTTAGAAATCCTGTGGTTACTGTAGACCTTTTATACCTCCTGCTCATCTTGTTCGTGGTTGGTATAAATAATAACTAAATTTTATGCATACCTATTGACTTGTCTGCCCCATTTTCTGCTTGGGTGAAAGCTTTGGGGAGAGTATGGAGGATGAGGTATCTTTCCTTTGTGTGAAAATGAAGATTCTGGCACATATGTGAGTCCCCTTACAGACAGTGTTAATGTATATAGGCGACTGCTTCTCAGGTTATTTTGCAGCTTGATTTACAGTCTGAATTTTGGGTCTTGAAGGAGCAGATATGCATTCCTGAGTTATTTATTGAACAATATTTTATGCCGTTCTTTTATATGCCAGTCACTAGACTAAGTTCTGGGGATATAATGGTCATCTTGATAGACAATTTCTGCTCACAAAGAGTTCACATTCCAATCAGTAAAGCAGTTAAGTAATAGAGAAATAAATAAACAAAAGCATGCTGTTAATTTATGAGGGAAATTAAAAAGGTGCTGTGCTATTATAGAAAATAATTCAATAGGAGGACTGACTTTAGAGGTGGCCAGGGTAGTTTTCTCTGAAGAGATAGTACATCTAACACATGCAAGATAAAGGCCAAGGGAAGAGCATTCCAGGCAAAGGGAGGTGCAGGTGCAATGATAGTGATTCAGAAGGAGATTATCCGATTCTAAGAATTGTTAAAAAGTCAATCTGGCTTCAGCATGGTAAATGAAGGAGAGAGAAGGAGAGAAAAGGTGGAACAAGATGATAGAGTTTCCACAAAAACTCTCCCTGAGAAAGGGAACCACTCATGCACTGTTGGTGGGAATGTAAATTAGTACAGCCACTATGGAAAATGGTTTGGAAGTTCCTCAGAAAACTAAAAACAAAACTATCATGTGATCCAGTGATCCCACTGCTGCAAAATCAATATATCAAAGATGTATCTGCATCCCCTGTTTATTGCAGCACTAGCCACAATAGCCAAGCTATGGAATCAACCTAAGTGTCCATCAGTGGATGAATGGATAAAGAAAACATGGTGTATATATACACAATGAAATATTATTCAGCCATAAAAAAGAATGAAATCCTGTCATTTGCAGCAACATAGACAGAACTGGAGGTCATTATGTTAAGAAAAATTAGCCAGGAACAGGAAGACAAATATTGTATGTTCCCACTCATGTGGGAGGTAAAAAAGTGGATGTCATGGAGATAGAGAGTAGATTGGTGGTTACAAGAGGCTGGGGAGGGTAAGGGGAAAGGGGATGAAGGGAGAGGATGCTGAATGGGTACAAAAGAACAGTTAGATAGAAGAAATAAGATCTAGCATTTGATAATACAGTAGCATGACTATAGTTAAGAATATTTTATTGTATATTTCAAAATAGCTAGAAGAGAAGAATTTGAATGTTCCCAACATAAAGAAAAGATAAATGTTTGAGGTGATGTGTAACCCCACTACCCTGATTTGATCATTAAACATTGTATGCATGTATCAAAATATCACACGTACCCCCAAAATATATACTACTGTGCATCAACTGAAAATTCTACTCTGAATTATAATCCTCCTCCAACAAAAATAACTCACCTTGGATCTTATTACAGGGTTATCCTTTGCAGTGGCTCAATTGTCTCTCTCTGTCTCTCCCTCCCTCCCCACCTTCCTCCCCTTCCCTTCCTCCCTCTCTCCCTCTCCTAGCCTCCCAGCTTAGGGGCAGCTCTGTCTTTGACCTTCAGGACCACCGGTATTCACGGTGATCCCCAACCTTTTTGGCACCAGGGACCGGTTTCATGGAAGACAATTTTGCACGGATGCAGGGTCAGGGGCAGGGCTCAGGTGGTGATGCACGCGGGTTCCTAACAGGCCGTGGACTAGTACCCTGGTACCGGGCTGGTAGGGACAGCAGCAGTACTAGAGGACATGGAATCACTAAGGCTGCTGCCACAGTGTATATACTGTATCTGTAGACTAGATAGTATTACGAACTCCGAACTGGAGGGGCTGGCATTCAGGAGTCTTCCTGGAGATTTTTGTTCAGTGGTAACATGTGTCTGAACACTGCTATAAAGCTTTGGCATGTGTCTCAGCTTGACTTAAAATTTCCTACAGATTTAAAGTGAGAAGGAGCGAGTGTATTGCAAATTGCCGAAATGGATAGAGATGTGGGAAAGCATATGCCAAGAAAATATTTTCTTGGTCAAGATAGCCAAATACTGTAAGCAGATAAATGGGAGCACAGTTATATGACTATTTTAGAAAGGATATTATTTTGTATGATGCCAAAGATCACATTTCTTTTAAGAACAATAATCTAGATGAGATAATTTTGGTAATAATTTCGTGACATGGTTCTGTCGTGTCCTCCCTGATCCCATTTTTTCATCTAATAAATACTCCCTTTCTTTGACAGGAATCATTTATCCTGTCTTTTGTTGACCTAATTTTGTGGCAAATTGTTACTTCGAACCTAAAATGCTGCTGCTTTCTGAGTCTAAAGTGCTGTCAGTTACACATCACTGTAAAAACCTGCAGTGAAGACTGGCCATCACTTCCAGTAAGATCATTGGCTCTTTATGTTTTGGAGGATCGATAAAATCTAGGACAATTTTAATGGATAAAAGAGGTTGGGAAGGGATGCTGGGGAAGGAGAAGGAATAACCTTCTTACCACTGCCTTCGTGCTGCTAGAGGTATTTACAGCCTTTCGTGTGTGTGTGTGTGTGTGTGTGTGTGTGTGTGAGAGAGAGAGAGAGAGAGAGAGAGAGACAGAGACAGACAGACAGACACACACACATACACACACACACTTGTGTTCTTTAGATTAACAGTTGGTGAAGAACTCCTCCTAAGAACTCAGCTCGACTTTGAGGAACATGTTCTTTTTTGGTGCCCTTGCATAGTAGGCTCTGGCTTAACCTTTTTAAGTAGTGACTGAATGTAAGAAATATTGTCCTCATCAATGAGTGTATGAATCTTACCAATGAATACGATGGAATGAACCAATCTGAAAAGCTTTACAATCCTTGATGGAAGTATGTACTCATGACTTGAACCTTTTATATTTATTGAGACTTACGGCCCAGAATACAGTAAATGTTCTGAATGCACTTCAAAAGTGTATGTGTCCTGCTGTTGTTGGATGGAGTGTTCTATAAATGTTAATCAGGTCAAGTTGGTTGATTGTGCTGTTCACATCTCCTGTATCCTTCATGTTTTTATATCTACTTGTTCTATCAATTTTTGAGAGATCATTTTGAAATCTCCAGTTATAATTGTGAATGTGTCTGTTTCTTCTTGCAGTTCTATCAGGTTTTGCTTCATGCATTTTGAAGCAATGTTATTAGGTGAAGAAATTTGTAGGATTATTATGACATATTGATAAGTTGACCTCTTTATAAATTTATGTTTTTTATGCTTGGCAATAGATTTTTCTCTGAAATATACTTTTTCTGATATTAATATAACAAGGTGGCTTATTAGCTTTCTTTTGACTAGTATTATCATGGTATATTGTTTTTCAGCATTTTCCTTTTAACCTATGTCTATATTTTAAATGCATATTTGTGTGTGGCATGTAGTTGGGCATTGCTTTTGTATCCAATCTAACAGTCTCTGGATTTTGATTTGTGTTATCAGAACATTTCCATTTACTTTTAATATGAATATTGATGTAGATAGGTTTAAGTCTACCATCTTGTTACATATTCTCCATTTGTTCCATCTATTTTTTGTTCCCGCTTTTCTCTTTTTTTGCCTTCTTTTTAAATTAATTGATTTTATTTTATCTCCTCTATTGGTTTATTAGCTATAACTCTTAGTTTTGTTAATTTAGTGGTTGCTTTAAGGTTTATAGTTGCATAGTTAACTTAGTTTACTTTCAAGTGATAGTATACCACTTCACTACAGTATATGTATCTTGCAGTTGTATACTTCTATTTATAAAATATGTTGTTTTCATACATTGTACTTATACATATGTTATAAACACATTCTTGTATATTTATCCATGTAGTTATCATTTTAATGTTTTTCTTTCTTTTGTTTAAAACCATATTTCCATATTTTATCATTTTTCTTCTGCCTGAAGAAAATGCTTGCTTTTTCTGTCTTCTTCCTTGAATATTTTGTGTAGTGTGGGTTTTAT